>PISX010010154.1:27229-71890 GCA_004024625.1 Mellivora capensis
ATGGATGGGGCGGGGCAGCAAGACGGGGCGGGACAGAGCGCGAGGAAGGCGGGGTGGGACAGCGTGGTACTGGGGGTGCAGTACCACGCCGTGGTGGGGCGGAGCGCAAGGTGGGCGGGGCGAGCGGCCTGAGACGCAGAGCGCAGGGTGGGAGGGGCGGGATAGACCCGGCGGGGTGGGGCCGAGCGAGCAGAGGGAGGCCGCGCGTGTGGGGCGGCTGCTCTACGGACTGGGCTAGGGGCCACGGAGCGCGCGGCTTTTCTCAGCCGGTTCTATCCAGTCGGAGGCCCCCTTATGGGCGCGTTTCTCGCAGTGAGCGCCGGCCTGGGCCCCGGCTTGCTCCACCTTGGAGGCTTTTGTGTCTGTCCTGCTGCTGCCCCTGACCCATAGCTCTTTTCCCAGGGCGGTTGAGAAGGCTGAGAAACGCATTGAGCGCTTGCAGTGTGCCTCTCGCTAGGTGTCTCCCAGTTTGGAAGTAGTTGGAATGACCATTAAGACCTAGCACCAGATAAGAAAAAGCTTTTAGACTCTACAGCCTGAGACCACCAGGGACACTCTTTAGACAAGGTGAGGTTTTTTTACTTTTTGTGACAGTGGACTCCGGGGGCCACACATCAGGGGAACTGTGTGACATCAGGGGAACATCAGGGACATCTCACCAAATAAAGGGAAAGAGTATCACAGTTATTTGGGGTAAGGATGGGCTTTAGGTGATATGAAAACATTTAAAAGATGGGGAAACAGTTTTAGACTTTAAAGTCAGAGGAGTAGCACTGACATCTTTTCCTACCCTGTCTTGTGTTCTTGGGCCTGCAACCGGCTAACTTGGGCCACCAGGCTCTCCAGGTTTGGAGGCCTAGGTGAGGGGACCGGAAGGGCTTTTGTTTGATTGACATTCCTGTGAGCTGGGTGTTGGTGCTCTTTGGACTTGGTAAACTGCTAAAGTTGGCCTCTTTTTTCCCCCCAGAGGTACTTTTGTAAGTTCTCCAAAAACCCTTCTTCCTCTCATAATTGAAGACCCTTGATCTTCACTTCCCTTGACCCAGGCTGGTGCGGCTCTATTCATGCTGTTGATCCCTCCCTCCTCAGGGGTAAGGAATCCAGTGATACGTTAACCATCTTCTCTGCTCATGTGTGTTCAGGTTCAAGATAATCCACTAGCTCACTTGCCCATGAGACCTACATCTGATCCACAGGTCTTACAGGTCAGGTTCCCTGGGAAGCAGAATCTGAGATGGAGATAACCTTGCAAGATGTTGATTAGGGAGTGCCCTTGGGATCAACACCTGTGGAAAGGAAAAGAAGTACGTTTGTATAGCAGCCGAAGTTGAGCTTTGCTGCAGTCTCAGTGGAGGCCTCAATCTTCAGAGAGTTTTGAAGCTGGGATGATGCTGCAGAGTTGTCCTAAATTGGGGTGTAGGGCTGGGGCTTTTTACCCTCATTCCAGCAAGTCATCAGCTAGCTCTCTTCAGCCAAAACAATCCTCATGGAGACTGACAGTTGAGGGCTGTTTGCTGACATCACTTCCAGTGGCTGGAGGGACAAGTCTTTCAGTCATCACAACATCTAACAGTCTTTGCTTTGAAGAACTCTGGGAATGCAGGCCAATCTCCATCATCCTTTCTCTTACCCTATAGATTTTCATCAAGAGGGAGTCAGACATCAGGCCATTACATTCTTCAAACTCCAGGAGACAAAGATTAAGTCTTCAGGTTGTCTCCTGAGATTAAGGAAAACAGTCCCACCATCACAGTATCTCAGGAACTCTCTCTCTTTTAAAGTCCCTTCTGGGGGCACCTGGGTGGCTCAGTCGGGTAAGTGTCCCAACTCTTGATTTTTGCTCAGGTCATGATTTCAGGGTCCTGGGATGTTTTTCCTGGTCATGTTTCTCACTTAGGGGGAGTCTGCTTATTTCCCGCTCTCTCTGCCCCTCCCCTGCTTACTGGCACACAGGTGTGCTCTCTCTCTGCCCCTCCCCTGCGCACTTGCACACAGGTATACTCTCTCTAAAAATATATAAATCTTAAAAAAAAACAAACAAACAAAAACCTCCCGATCTTTTCCAATTCTTGTACCCTCAATGTGGATCAGTGCTTTAAGGATCATCCACCAGGTTTCTGACCACCTCCTTTGCAAAATTCTCCATTTTAAATCTTTTTTTTTTTTAAAGATTTTATTTATTTGACACAGAGAGAGAGCACAAGTAGGAGGAGTGTCAGGAAGAGGGAGAGGGAGAAGCAGGCTCCCTGCAGAATAGGGGAAGCCTGAGAGGGGACTCGATCCCAGGAACCCAGGATCATGACCTGAGCTGAAGGTAGTCGCTTAACCAACTGAGTGACCCAGGCACCCTGCATCTTAATCCTGCACCTCCTTTAGAATGTGCCTCACCTAAAGACTTTTGTTATTATTCTTGCATAATAAAAAGCCATCACCCATTCCCTCTAAACCAGTAACGAGCTACACTAAACTTCCCACACTTTGTGGAGTAAATTCAGATACTGCAACCTGGTACTGAGTGCCCCAAAGCAATGAGTCTCTCCTTTCCCTACTTCTCATCTACCCAGACATCCCTCTACCCATGTTACTCCATCCTAGTCAAGCTGATTTTCTCCTCATTCCAATATGGTTTTTATACCTTTCAGACTGCCTGTCAACCCCCATCTCTTTCAACATCTACCTTTTTTATCTAAGAAACTTTCCCTGGATAATTAGACCTGTTGTGTTTATCACATCAGTAGTTTCAATTCAATAATCCTCGCTTACTATTTGCAAAATACTGTACTTAACTGTTTTCCTGATCTTGTCCTCCATTATTGTGTCTATCAATCCTGTTTTTTGGTAGTTTTTGTTATTATGCCATTTGTTGCTTAGACTCATCCTAGCTACCCTTATTGAACTCCTGCTGAAAATATGTTTCAAAAAACAAATGACTGATGACCCAAAGAGATATTAAATACAGCCCAGTTCGTAAGAAGCATGTGAATTGTCACTGCCTTCTGTAATAACCTTTTTTTTTTTTTTTAAGATTTTTTATTTATTTGTCAGAGAGAGGGAGAGAGTGCGTGAGCGCACTGCAGGCAGAGGGAGAAGCAGGCTCTCTGCTAAGTAAGGAGCCCGATGCAGGATGTGATCCCAGGACTCTGGGATCATGACCTGAGCCGAAGGCAGAGGCTTTAACCCCCTGAGCCACCCAGGTGCCCCTGTAGTGCACTTTATTAAAAAATTATAAAGAATTTCAAGATGGCAACAGAATTAAACCAAGTCTGGGGTCCTTTTGTGTTGAGCCCTTGGGGTTCTGCAAGTGTCACACATCCATGACTCCAGCCTGTTTATGACTCCTCCCCTTGAATCTGGTTGGGCTCAGTGACTGCTTTTACCAGTAGACTATGGCAGAAATGACACTGTGTCGGTTTCTGAGCCTAGGAGTTGAGAGAATGGCAGTTTCCTCTTCCTGTGTCTTGGAACACTGTCTCTTGGATCCTTGAGTTGCTGTGTAAGGAGACCTACCTCACCTGATTGCCAGACTGGAGAGGTTATGTGTGGACATTCTAGGCAACAGTCCCAGTAGGACTCAGCCTTCCAGCCAGGGCATGTGAAGTGAAGCCATCTTGGACTCTCCATACTAGAGAGTGACTCTGGTTAGTGACAGGGAGAGAAGGTGAATCATTCCAATGATCTCTACCCAAATTCCTGATCCACAAAATCATGAGATATAATAAAGTTGTTAATTTAAGCCACTGAATTTGGGAGTAATTTCTCACACTTGGAAGAAGAGAAAAATTTCCTCACATTTGGCTAAAGTGGTTTTTTAAATTAATGCCACCTTTAAAAAAATGTGATTTGTAGGGGCGCCTGGGTGGTTCAGTGGGTTAAAGCTTCTGCCTTCGGCTCGGGTCATGATCACAGGGTCTTGGGATCGAGCCCCGCATCGGGCTCGCTACTCGGCAGGGAGCCTGCTTCCCCCTCTCTCTCTGCCTGCCTCTCTGCCTACTTGTGATCTCTGTCTGTCAAATAAATAAATAAAATCTTTAAAAAAATGTGATTTGTAGAATAAATAGCATTTTCAGCAGTTGGTGTATACTTGGTTCTTAGACTATGAATCTCAGAATGACTTGAGACACTTGTTAAAAATTAAGATCACTGAATTTTAATTTGAGGCTGGAGCTTGCAAATTTGCATGTTTCATTAGCTCCCAGGTGACACTTATATACTTAAAGATCTTAGAACCAGTGAAACTGCATAAAAATTGTGGCTAGGGATGATCTGATTCCTTGCTACTGAATGTGTGATCTATGGACAGAAGCATCAGCATCACCTTAATAAAGCTTGGCAGGAGTCAGATTCTCAGGTGCCATCACAGATGGACTGAGTCACAATGCTCCGATTAAAAAGACTCCCCAGGAAGGGTGCCTGGGTGGCTCAGCTGGTTAAGCATCTGCCTTCAGGTTGGGTCATGATCCCGGGGTCCTGGAATGGAGTTCCTCATGTAGCTCCTTGCTTAGCGGGGAGCCTGCTTCTCCCTCTCCTTCTGTCTGCTGTTCCCCCTACTTGTGTTCTCTCTCACTCTCAAATAAATAAATAAAATTAAATAAAAAGATTCCCCATGTGGTTTGAATATACCTTAAAATGTGAGAAACACTGCTATAGAATAATGATCCTTAACCTTGGTTACACATTACAATCACTTGGAGAACTTAAAAAAAGAAAAAAAAAATACTGCTGCCTGGGCCTCTCCCCAGAACAATTAGATCAAAATCTCCAGGGGTGGGGATCTGGCCATCATTATTTTTTAAAAGCTCCTCAGAGGATTTTAATCAGTAGTCAAGGGGGAAAACTAGTGGTTTCATCCTCTGCTGTCTCATTATTGCCTACATGTGTGCAGTTACCCTTGGTAACCGTCTTGGCATGTGTTTGCATACATCTAGATTCCTATCAAAGCTTTCTTTCCTTTCATCCCAGTTCATCATAGTGAGTGCACATGTGATTTTGACCGTATTGATAGTATTGTGCTTCACTTTTAGAGGTAGACGTGGCTTCACAAATGGTTAATATGTCCCTCCCACAAAAGGAATTTGAAATGCTATGTGGAGTAATAGTGTTTGGAGAGAGAGCAACTTTACAGAAGGAAGGGATTCTAATTCTCATTAAAACTGCCAACCTTCTCGCAGGCCATTTAGCCTTCTGATTCCTGAAGTCCCTTGCTGTACATGACTCTGATTTCAGGAATTAATTAACAACGGGGAGCATCTAATCTGTTTAAGCATCTGTGATTTAGCATTTCTGTCATTAGGGGGCAGTATAACTCAGGAAAAATTAATTTGGTTGTTCATTTGTATATATAAAAAAGTCCTCTTTCTCATATGAAAATAAAATTTTTAAAGAATTCAGTCCAGGTGTTGTTGTTCTCAGCAGTGATCATCTATGTTGCCTGACTTATTTCCCGTTACAAGTAATAACATCACTCTCGAAATTAGTCCTGAAACAAAACAAGAGCAGAAGTTGGCAAAGTTTTTCTGTAAAGGACCAAACACTAAAGAGTTGACTCTCTGTGGGCCATTCGATCTCTGTCTTAATTATTCAACTCTGCCATTATAGCTCGAGAACAGCCATACACAGACATAAATGAATGGGCATGCCTGCATTCCAATTAAACTTGATTTACAAAAACAGATGGCAGGGCAGATTTGGCTTGAGGGCTGTAGTTTGCTGACCTCTGAACTAGAGGGGTAATTTTCAAACCTGGATCATTTACAGAAGTATCTGGGGAGCTTGTTAAAAAATGTAGAGTCCCGAACCCTACCTCAAATCTACCAAATCAAATTATCTGTGGATGAAGCCCAGGCATCTAATTTTTTTAAGTGCGTACATGACTCTGAAGCAAATACTAATCTAGTAACCATTATGCCAAAATAAAGTTAACTGCCTTTTTTTTTTAAAGGAATTTTAGGGTCCTCCATGGCATTTTATAACATTTTCAGTATCTGAAAAACTACCTGTGTTGTAAAAATATAAATGTAGAGTTTTGCCTTAGATTATCCTATAGGTACAATCAAAGCACATTAGTGAAGTTCTCATTTCTACATAAATGTTTGTATTAAGCCACTGCTTTGGCCGTGGTTTTGTACCAAAGCACATTTTAGCCAGTCCTGACTGATAGAGGGGCATACTGAATTAGTTTGAAGAAAATGGAAAAAGGAGAAAGAAGAGTTTAGAGAGGTGGGGGAATGTTGTGCAGTATCTCCCCAAAATATCCCAAATCTTTAGGAAATTTACAACCTCACAATAAGTTTGCTGTGATTGAATATTTGATTTTTTTTTTTCTTAAGGAATTGGTGAAGGGGAGGAGTTTAACGCCTGGACAAGTACAAAGGTGAAACAATGCGCACAGATGCAGTGGGCAGGGAAGTTGGGTAAGAATATTTTAAATATGAAGTGTCCATTCTTCATGATGTATGTTCTCTGAAGATAGGGTTGCCATGGCCTTCTTACCTTGGACTAAATAACTACATAGATATATAGAAGGACTTGCTTTAAAAAGAGCTATAGTGGGTTTTCTTAAGAATATGATCACAAATGTCATAAGTGATAACGACTTACTAGAAGATCCTAAAGAAGACTACACATTTTAGATGTTTATTTAACAAGTAAAGTGGTTCTATTTTTCCGGAGCAGAAGCAGCCTTGGGGGTACAGGAAGCCAGTTATTTTTTGCTTGCTGAAAAATGTCCCTTTGTTTCTGAAGTTCAGGGTTGTTCTTCCCCCTCCTTCCATCCTCACATTCAGCTCTGAAGTTGAGTATAACCTTAATTTTTTTTATGGAAATACCCATTTCAAATCTGACAGCCAGTGTCCACTTCAGGCTGTCATTAGTGGCTATCACTTCTTAGCCACACTCACGACCCACATGCCAGGAAGCAGGCAAGGAGCAAGATTTAATCAGCCCCCATGAAAGGAGAAATGCAGTCTTTACTGTACAAACTTGAAAAGAACGTACCTTTTTCTGACTTAAGTGAGACATTGAAGAAAGTCAGCTGAGATTTAGAGTTCTAAGAAAAAAACTTAATTTCTTCACAAGTTATTATGGATAAAAATGGCAAGTTTTAACTTTCAGAGTTTAAAATGTAGGAGAGTTTATCTTTTTTTTTAAAGATTTTATTTATTTACTTGACAGATCACAAGTAGGCAGAGAGGCAGGCAGAGAGAGAGAGAGAGGAGGAAGCAGGCTCCCTGCTGAGCAGAGAGCCCGATGCGGGACTTGATCCCAGGACCCTGAGATCATGACCTGAGCTGAAGGCAGAGGCTTTAACCCACTGAGCCACCCAGGTGCCCTGAGTTTATCTTTTAGATAAGATTTATTCATGGTTATAAAATTTTACTAACTCTTAATAATACTAATGGGAGTTTATATATTTGAGTTATAGCCTCAATCTATAAGTGAGTTGAGTTCCAGTGATTAATCTAATAATCTGATATTTAGTATTTCAAGCATATTTTCTCAAGAAACAATGTTAGACAAGGTGGTTATGTTTCAGCTCAGCACACAGAATATTATTATGCTAAATGCGGAATAAAAATAATTCAGGTGTCATTGTAACATGTGTCCTACGGAATCATGCTTTCAGCATTTAAGTCAGATTATCTAGGAACATATCCATCCTTGGGTTGTGAAATCTTAGATATCAGCCCTGCTCATATTTGTGGCCCATTAGATGCCATGAAGAAGATATCTACAGAAGGAAATAATAGAGTAGAAATACATTAAATAGAGATTGGAAAAACAATAGAAAAGATCAACAAAATGAATGCTTGGTTTTTGAAAAGATAAACAGCATTGATAAACTTTTAGTTAGACTAAAAGAAAAGGAGACTCAAAGAAAACAGAGAAGAAGCTCCTTGATGTTGGTCTCAGGCAGTGATTTTTTTGGATATGATGCAAAAATCATAAGCAAGAAAGCAAAAATAAACAAGTGGGATTACATCAAATCAAAAAACTTCTATACAGTGGTGCCTGGGTGGCTCAGTCAGTTGAGCAAGTGACTCTTGGTTTCAGTTCAGGTCATGATCTCAGGGTCATGACATTGAGCCCAGGCTCCATGTTCAGTGAGGAGACTGCTTAAGATTCTCCTTCTCCCTCTCCCTCTCCCTCTGTCCCTTCCCTGCTTGCACTTGTTCTCTCTCTTTCTCTCTCAAATAAATAAATAAATAAATCATTTTTTTTTTTTAAAAAGAAGCTTCAGTACAGCAAAAACAAAACACCCCCCCTCCCCAAAAAACCAACTCAACAAAATGAAAAGCCAACCTAAGGAATGAGAGAAAATATTTACAAACCTTATAACTGATAAGGGGTTAGTATAAAAAATATATAAGGAACTAAAATACAAATTTTATATTTATATATATTTATAAATATATATTTTATATCATATATTTTATATAAATTTTTATATTAAATATATTATATCAAATATTTATATAAATTTTAAATCTAAATATTGAAATACATAAACATATTTTATATATCATATATTTTATAAATATATATTTATAAATATAATATATATATTATATTTATATATAAATAACTAAAATATAAAAATATAAAAAATATTTGTAACTTATATGACTCAATATCAAAACCATCAAATTTTAAAATGGGCAAAAGACCTGAACAGATGATTTTTCCAAAAAAGTCATACAGATGGTCAGCAGGTACGTGAAAGGTGTTCAGTACCACTAATCATAGAGAAATGCCAATCAAAACCACAATGAGATGTCACCTCCCTCTTGTTAGAATGGCTGTTCTCAAAAAGGCAAGAGGTAATAGGTGTTGGCAAGGGTATGGAGAAAAGGGAACTCTGTTGCTCCACTGTTGGTGTCATTATGGAAACCATATGGAGTTTCCTCAAAAAATTAGTAGAACTACCAGCAATCCAACTTCTGGGTATATATCTGAATGAAATGAAATCTCAGAGAATCTGCACCTTGTGTTCATCGTGGCCTTACTCATAATAGCCACCACATGGAAATAACCTAAATGGATGAATGCTGATGGATGAATGAATAAAGAAACTGTGGTACGCATACACAGTGGAATAGTATTCAGCCTTAAAAAAGGAAGTGCTGCCACAGATGAACTCTGAGGGCATTAAACTAAGTGTAAGAACCCAGACACAGAAAGACAAATATTGCATGATCTCACTTATATGTGGAATCTAAAAGAGTTGATTTCATTAGAGGCAGAAAGTAAAATGGTGGTTACCAGGACTGGGGAGGTAAAGGAAATGGGTTGGTCAAAGAATATAAACTTTGCATTATAAGGTGAATAAGTTCTGGGGACTTAATGTACAACATGGTGACTATGGTTAAGAATATTGTATACTTGAAATTTGCTAAGAGAGTAGATTTTAAAAGTTCTTACCACACACACAAAAATGGTAACTATATGAGGTGTTGGGTGCGTTAACTAACTTTATTGTGGTAGTCATTTCACACTATATATGTATATCAAATCATCACATTGTATATATTAAACTTACACAATGTTATTTTTCAGTTATATCTCAATAAAGCTGGAAGAAACCCAAGATTCTGCTATATACTCATCCAAATAGCTAAAATAAAAAGAAAAAAAGAGACAGTTCTAAGTGTCACAAGGACAAAAATTTGGAGTAACTGCAACTCTCCTGTACTGTCTGGGGGAGTATAAATTGACACAAGCCCTTTGGAAAATTGTTGGGCAGTATCTCTTAAAGCTGCATATCCTGCCTATCCTAGTCATAGGCATAATCCTTACGGAAATGCACCAAAAGAATGTGCAGAGTAATATTAGTCCCTGCACAAGAATGTAAAGAGTAGTATTACTCATAACTACCCAAGTTTCCATCAATAGTAAAATAGAGAACTATATGGTGGTATATGGTCACAATAATAAAATGCATACACAATAATAAAAGGCATAAATTATGTCAATAAGCAGTAACACAGTTACATTTCACAGATGTTTGACAAAAGACACAGACCCAAAAAACTTCATGTTTCATGATGTCATTAATAGTATATTCCAAAGCAGGCAAATGTAATTTATGACGGTCAAGGACAGAGTAATAATTTCCTTTGGCAATAGGGAGAAGGTCTGGGGGCTTCTAGGGTGCTTCTCCCTTTGATCTCTTCTATAATCTGGAAGGTAGTAACATGAGTTGTTCACTTTATAAAAACTAGCTGAGATTTACACTTATGATTTGTGCATTTTTCCACATGTCTGCTAAATTTTAATAATGAAAAATCTCTCTTAGATAAATGAGGACACCTATAGCCACAGGTCGAAGTGGGCACATTCCATTGGTCTGACACAGAGGCTCCAGCAGGGAGGGGATCTGGAAGAAGGGAGAGGGAATAAGTTGTTATATAGTTTCCATTGTTTAGATTCTAGCAAGATCTTGTGCAAATTATTTGACTTTTTGCACTTTAGTTTTCTCATTTGAAAATGAAGACAATAGTGAGTCACTTCAAAGCAGCTTTAGACAGCCAAATGAGTAGTCTAACCTGTTAAAATTAATCTTATCTTGTTCCTCAGGGATTCAGAAACACGCTGCCTAATTGAGCTTAAATCTCTAAGTAACTTAGTAGGGTGACTCTAAAGAAAATTTGACAAGCCTAACAGATATATTTCATTCTCTGAAGGCTATTTGGACTGACAGACCAAGACTTAGCCTTCCTGTGACAAAGAAAAAAACACTGGCATATCTGCATCCTTAAGCACACATCACCACTGTCCTAAAATCAGTGTCTCTTGACTGCTTTTGTGGCTGTTTCATGTTGAGAGTGATATTTGAAAGATATGATTTTATTGTCATCATGATGCCTGTGATGTCTTTGTTTCTATAGATTGTCTCTGTAAATTTCTGTTCTATAGCACTCTTGGGGTCTTTCTCCTTTTATAGAAACCCCCCTTAATATTTCTTGTAGGGCCAGCTTAGTGGTCACATATTCTTTCAATTTCTGCCAGTCTTGGAAGCTCTTTATCTCTCCATCCTTTCTGAATGACAGCCTTGCCAGCTAAAGTATTGCTGGCTGCATGTTCCTCTCATTTAGTACCCTGAATATGTCTTACCAGCCCTTTCTGGCTTGTCAGGTCTCTGTGAGCAGGTCTGACGTTATTCTGATGTTTCTCCCTCTGTATCTAAGAAATCTCTTCCCTCTAACTGCCCTTAAGATGGTTTCTGTGGTTCCAAGATTTGTGAATTTTACTATTACATGCCAGGGCATTGGTCTGTTCTCTTTGATCTTGGAAGGGGTCCTTTCTGTCTCTAGGACAAGAATGCTTGTTTCCTTCCCCAGATTAGGGAAGTTCCCAGCTACAATTTGCTCAAATATATCTTCTAGTCCTCTCTCTCTCTCTCTCTCTCTTTCTACCCCCTCAGGGATCCCAGTAATTCTGACACTGGAACGTTTCTTGGCATCGTTTATTTCTCTAATTCTGTTTTCATGTATTTTAAGGTGTTTGTTCCAGGCCTTCTCCTGTTCCTTCCTTTCTATCAGTGTATCTTCTAGATCACTAATTCATTCTTCTGCCTCCTTTACCCTAGCTGTTAGAGTATCTAACTTAGATTGGATCTCATTTATAGCAGTTTTAAGTTTAGCCTGATTAGCTCTCATTTCTGCCCTTAAAAAAATCTATGTTGCTGTTAATGGTTTTCTTCAGCCTAGCTATTGTCTTCATAACTGTTATCCTGAAGTCTATTTCCGACATCTTGCTTTTATCTATATCCATTAGGTCTGCAGGAGAGGCCATTCTTTCTGGTTCTTTCCTTTGTTGGGAGTTTCTCCTCCTAGTCATTCTGTTGATGGGTGGTTGAGGGTATGTACAGAGTTGAAAATAAATCAATCACAATCCTTGCAAGGTGCACTGTGGGAAAGTATGAAGTGATTGGAAGCCACCATCAAGGAAAACTCAGCCAAAATGAAATCCAAGAATGTGATTTATAAAGTTAAAAAGAAATAAAATAAAAAATAAAAAATAAAAAAAGAGGGAGTGGTGAGGTAAGGGGGGCTCTAATCTCTTAATGTGGGTGAAGTAGGGTGTTTCAGTTCTTTTTTTTTTAAGATTTTATTTATTTATTTGACAGATAGAGATCACAAGTAGGCGGGGGGGGGGGGGGGGCGGAAACAGGCTTCCTGCTCAGAGGCTTTAACCCACTGAGCCATTTTGTTCTCCTTGTTAGAGAACACTACTTCCCAGAGTTATAGAGAAAGTAAAATTAGTATATATGTATAAAGGTAGTACCGAATACGAAAAGAAGGACTACATTGAAGCTTATATATGTATCTATATCTGTATATATATAAAAGAAAAAGAAAAAAGTGTATGTATGAAACACTAGAAGTTAAAAAGTTACTATGGAATGTGTTGTATTAAACATCTTGTTGGGGACGCCTGGGTGGCTTAGTTGGTTAAGCAGCTGACTTCGGCTCAGGTCATGATCCCAGCATCCTGGGATCGAGTCCCACATCGGGCTCCTTGCTCGGCGGGGAGCCTGCTTCTCCCTCTGCCTCTGCCTGCCACTCTGTCTGCCTGTGCTCGCTCTCTCTCTCTGACAAATAAATTAAAAAAAAATTTTAAACATCTTGTTGAAATGCTAAGTGGGTACAAAGAAAAAAAAACAAAGAAGAAACATGAGCAAGAATAAAAAACAGTTGTGTCTAAGAAATACACAGGTTGTGAGGCAACACCAGGAGTTCAGTATACTATTTTCCCCTGGTGCTGGGGTTTTACAGTTTTGTTGGGACCTTCAGGTTGTCATCCTCTTGTTCTTCCAGCTTGTCTCCTCGGGGAGAGGCCTGCCACATTGTTTTTCAGTCAGTCCTACTTGGGCTTAGTTGCCCTGCTCTGTGTCAAGGGGATGGGCTCCATGGAAACTGGTTTTTGGGCTTTTGTTCTCTGGTAGTTTTTTGTGCCTTTTCTAAGCATCAGGGCAAAGAAAAAAGTCTGCACCCAGACCTCTGCCCCAGAGGAGAGAGCCACAGTCTGCTTCTCTCAGAACCCTCCAGAACAGTCTCCCTCTGTGAACACCACAGCTTCCCACAGGCAGTGCACACCCCCAGTAATCCTCTCAGCAGTTGACCCAGGCCCCCGCTTGTCCCTGCCCCCCTGTGGCACAGAAACCATGAGCGATCTCAGTCTGGGTGGGTATGGGCAGTGGTGACAATGGCTACAGCAGCAGCCAGCCCCCCAAGTGTACAGGCATAGGTCTGCACAAGTGACCACCCTGGTCCCCACATTTGCCCCTAAGCTCTTGGATTCTGTTGGAGTGCTGTTATCAGGTGCTTCCGCCCCCGCCCCCAACCCCTCTCCAAGCTATTGCTGGTCCCCAGGCACAGGACGCTTTTGCCCTGGGGTATTATTTTACTTTCCAGTGGGTAGCTTCTGGTGGCCCGCTCTTCCTTTGGTTTATCCTCTGATATCTGTCTATGCAACCACAACTCCCTCCTTTGTACCTCTGGACTGAAGATCTGCCCCCGTAGAAATCCAAACATATAATCTTACATGTCAGGCTGATTTCGTGGGTGTTCAGACTGGCTTGGTAGATATCCTGCTAAATTTAGGGGACTGGTTGAAATGGAGTTTCCCATTCCTCTGCCATCAGCTTACCCCTCCTCCTGTCAGACTTCTTTTGAGCAGCACCTGAGTTGTCTGCCATACGACAGTTTTTCAGATGACAACAGATTCACAAATCAAATTGAACCAAACCAAACCAAAATCCACAAAAAAAACATTACCCCGCAAATGGAGGAAATGGTTATTTTTCATGGTGCAGGAAACAGAACCATTTTAGTCTGAACAAATCATTACTTGGCAGCATAAAACTACAGGGTATAGCAAATAGGGAATAGTTTGCCTAATCACTTTTTATTATGTAATTAATGTTTTCTCCATTCCTGTTGGATGCAGGGGGTCTTCCCCAAGCTGTGTCTTTGGCTTTTCTTCCAGTTTGTTTGGGTTTCGAGTAGCCCCAACTTCAGCCACAAAGTCAACGGCAGTCTGTGTACAAGTGACGTTTAAATCTACCCTCCCACCCTTGAACTTCTCCTCTCTGTCCGTTTTTGTGTTGCATTTTGTCAAGTGTACTTCCACTGGATGCTCATTTGCAATTCAAATTATACTTGGGGAAAGCTCATCTTTTAATCTTTTCCATAGAAGGATAAGCCACAGTCTTTTTTCTCATACCACTTAATCTTCAAATCAGGCAATTAAGTAACATTCATGACCTACCAATAGGGTCTCTCCACCTTCACAAAGCCAGTTATGCAAATTTACATGATTCTGTCACTAGGAGGTTTCCAGAGATTCAGGTTCACTGACTGCCCTTGCCTTGCCCTATACCTCCTACAAGTTAATTTTGATCCTTGGTGGTTATCCATAATTTCCCTTTAGAGCAGTTTAAAAAATAACCCCCTAAAAAGAAACTTCAGATTTACTTAAAATCCACTCCTGTCTTTCTCCAGTATATACTATTTGTTACTTGGGATTATTAACTTTTTCACTGGAGGATTTTAGATTTTTATGTCATCTTTTTCATCTTTGTGGTTTTAGAACCGCAATAATATTGCCAAGAATAACGGAGCTATATTTCCACCATAGCACACTCTCCAGCATTGGTCCTTTCCAGTTAATCCCTGTAGCTTTCTAAACCTTTGGCGTAATAGAAGAAATAAAAAGCAGTGAGCTATACCAGTCTTTGAATCCCAGCTCTGCCATTTTCTAGCAGTGTGACTTTTGATAAGTTACTTTACCTCTCTGAATTTTTTTTCTGTTAGTTTCTTTTCTTTTTTTTTCCTTAATAGTAAAATACAGTTGCCTCATAGACTGGCTTTTTTTTTTTCAATATACCACATCCTGGTAATTTTATTGTGTGTGTGTGTGTGTGTGTGTGTGTGTATGTTTGCTTATTTATTTATTTATTTTTTAATATTGGTCTTCTATTTTTTTAAATTATATTTTATTTTTTCAGTGTTCCAAGATTCATTGTTTATGCACCACACCCAGTGTTCCATGCAATATGTGCCCTCCTTAATACCCACCCCAGGCTCACCTGTCCCCCAACCTTAAATTTGAGGGAGCACCTGGGTAGCTCATTTGTTAAGTGTCTGCCTTTGGCTCAGGTCATGATCCCCAGGGTCCTGGGATCCAGCCCTGCATCAGGTTCCTGCTCGGCAGGAAGCCTTCTTCTCCCTTTCCCGTATCCCTTGCTTGTGTTCCCTCTCTCGATGTCTCTCTCTCTGTCAAATAAATAAATAAAATCTTAAAAAAATTAAATTTGGTTTCACAATGGTGACTGAGCTTTATTTAGCATGATTCCTTCCCATTCAGTTTTCCCTCCCTTCCCCTATGATCCTCTGTGCTATTTCTTATGTTCCACAAATAAGTGAAACCATATAATTGTCTTTCTCTGCTTGACTTAGCGTAATCCTCTCCAGTTCCATCTATGTCACTGTAATTGGTAGGTATTCATCTTTTCTGATGACTGAGTAATAGTCCATTGTATATATGAACCACATCTTCTTTATCTATTCATCTGTTGAAGGACATCCCATCTCCTTCTACAGTTTTGCTATTGTGAACATTGCTGCTATAAACATTGGGGTGCATGTGGCCCTTCTTTTCATGACATCTGTATCTTCGGGGTAAATACCCAGTAGTGCAATTGCTGGGTTGTAGGATAGCTCTATTTTTAACTTCTTGAGGAACTTCCATGCTGTTTTCCAGAGTGGCTATACTAGCTTACATTCCCACCAACAATGTAAGAGGGTTTTCCTTTCTCCACATCTTTGCCAACATTTGTTGTTTCTTATTTTGTTAATTTTGGCCATTCTAACTGGTGTAAGGTGGTATCTTATTATGATTTTGATTTGTATTTTCCTGATGGCAAGTGATGTGAAGCATTTTTTCCATGTGTCTGTTAGCCATTTGTATGTCTTCTTTGGAGAAGTGTCTGTTCATGCCTTCTGCCCATTTCTTGACTGGATTTTTTGGTTTTGGGGTGTTAAGGTTGATAAGTTCTTTATAGATCTTGGATACCAGCCCTTATCCATTATTTTATTTGCAAATATCTTCTCCCATTCCGTGGGTTGCCTTTTAGTTTTACTGACAGTTTTCTTTACCATGCACAAGATTTTATCTTGATGAAGTCCCAATAGTTCATTTTTGCTTTTGTTTCTCTTGCCTTTAGAGACATGTCTTGCAAGAAGTTCCTGTGGCTGAGGTTGAAAAGGTTATGTTCTCTTCTAGGATTTTGATGGTTTCCTGTCTCACATTGAAGTCTTTCATCCATCTTGAGTTTATCTTTGTGTTTGATGTTAGAGAATGGTCCAGTTTCATTCTTCTGCATGTAGCTGTCCAGTTTTCCCAGCACCATTTGTTGAAGAGACTGTCTTTTTTCCATTGGATATTCTTTCCTCCTTTGGCAAAGGTTAGTTGATGATAGAGTTGAGGTTCCATTTCTGGGCTCTCTATTCTGTTTCATTGATCTACAAGTCTGTGTTTGCGCTGGTATCATGCTGTCTTGGTGATCATAGCTTTGTAATATAGCTTGGAATCAGGCAACATGATGCCCCCCAGGTTTGTTTTTCTTTTTCAACATTTCCTTGGTGATTTGGGTCTTTTCTGGTTCCATACACATTTTAGGATTGTTTGTTCTCAACTCTGTGAAAAATGTCGATGGTATTTTGATAGGGATTGCAGATTGTTCTGGTTCTGTATTCTAGAAACTACAGAACACTTACGAAAGAAATTGAGAAAGACACAAAGAGATGGAAAAAATTCAATGCTCATGGATTGGAAGAATAAACATTGTTAAAATGTCTATGTAATAGGTTTTTAAAAAAATTTCTATGCTAAGTAGTTAGTATGTTTTCTTTAAAAAGATGTTGGTGGTCCTTCATCAAGAAATTTCAGTTATCTTGAAATCTTTTTCATGTTATAATAATACCAATATTTTATTTTTTTAACCAACATTTTATTTTAAATAACTGTATTCATGTAATACAAGGAATGTACAATTTGAGAGTTCTACTGACATGTGTTTACTGCTCCACTCTCTCTGAAATTATTTTTTTTTGTGAGATTTTCATTCTTTGGTCAGTGAAAGATTTAAACATTATTTGTTTGCACAGGCAAAAATCATAGACCCTCATTTTAAGATTTCTTGGGGGTGTTTATGAAGAATTTCTCAAGTTGCCTCCCTATTTAGATTGTTGTCCTGTTGGTATTGTGTAGAGAAATATTAGGGAGATCAGCATCTTACAAAAATGACAAATTTTCTGATATTTCCCCCCATCTCAAAGTATTCTCTTTGTGCATGTAGATCAGTGGTTTATTATGAAAGGATATAACACAGATGAAAGATGCATAAGGCAAGGTATGTGGGAAGCGATGTAGAGTTTCCATGTCTTGGCCAGGCATGTCACTCTCCCCAAATCTCCACATGTTCACCAACTCTGTCTGCCTCTGCTCGCTCGCTCTCTCTCCCTCTCTTTCTGACAAATAAATAAATAAATTAAAATTAAATTAATTAAATTAATTAAAAAAAGAGGTACAAATTATGTCTTTCAAAGAGTTTGCCATTTTCTTATAGAATGGATTCTGCTTTATAAGGCTTTCTCCCAGATGTCAGAAAGCAACATTTTTGGAAGTATTTTCCATTTGCTACTTAAGAAAAATGTATATATCTGAAAACTTCTTTTAAATTTACTTCAGAGGAAAAAATATCTGCTGCAAAGACTCTTCCGCTTATTTGTGAAAAATGAATTTCATTTCATTTTAGAATGAGGTAAACAAAGCCATAATAAAGCATTGCTCAGAACTGTCAGAGAGGCATACAGCTTTTAAATCAGAAGGAAAGCTCAATGCTGCATTTTAAACCAGTGCTTTGTTATTTCAAACTAAGTAGTTGAAATGATGAATTAAAAAAAATAAACATTCTAGTGTTACAGTGATAAACATGCTATCTAGCCTCTTGTTAACTACTGCAGAGCATGACGAATGGAACTGATCCACTGACCTTTGTGGAATGAAACCCTTTCTGTAGGCTTTGTGGAAAGCCTGTTATTATCTAGATTTATTTTAAGTTTGATGGACTGTTGTTTGGACAAAATATAGTTCTAGTAGCTATCTAAAAAATGGACCCAACTAGATGCTATTAATTTAGTCACTTCCCCTTGCAAACATATTTCATGTGCACATGAGTGTCTATGTAGAGATACTGGAAGATAAGTCTGAAGCTTTTGGAGAATCTTTCTGAAAATTAATCAGGAGGTAAGGTATTGAATACAGGATTTTTAAAGTCAGTCAATATATTTAACTCAGTGAGCCCAGCTTAGCAGAGTTGCCCATTTTTTCCTGTCATACTCTTCCACAGAACATTAAAGTATTCTAATTAGATTCTCCCAGAATAAACTACAGTACCAATACTGGCAGTTACTTTTCCTGGTTTATTGAATCAAGTGTCTATTGTTTGTGTTTTGAAAACTTGGGCTAGTGACTATGCAGCTGATGTAAATGAATTGGTGCAGGCTTTTTCACTGTGAGCCCACTTCAGAGGTGAATAAGCTTGGCTCTGGAGGGAGGAGAGGGTTGAGCTTCTTAGCAGGCTGCAAGGGCTCATGGTAGAGTGCTGGTTGTCTAGAATTCCATTTCTGGTGCCAGATCCCCAGATAACCCTCTCTGCTCTAATGCTAAGAAAGAATTCATCTGTAGAAGCACTGGGCAAAGGTAAAGCTTGGTGTTTTCACTGTGTCACATTTTTCTTAATGAACATAGAAATAGAGATGTTATTAAATAACTGCATCGACCAAACAGTTCTTTTCTGGGGATTTAACTCAGCAGGGAGTCTATTATAGCTTCCCCTTCCTAATTCAAAAGAAATATTCCAACAGTGCTCAGGAGATTTTGAAGTACACTCCACAACTCCCAAAAGAGAATTATAAAATCAGAAATATGATCACTTAACTAATGATTAGAGTGAAGAAATGCAGATCCTATTCTAACAAGCTTTGATATTAACTTGACATGTGTCTCACTCAGGTCAGAGAGTTAGTGCTACAGAATTATTTTTTGACAATATGCTTTGTGACGCTTAAAGAAAAGATTGATGTTGACTGTGTCAAGAGCAGCATCAAAGGGTCCTGCTGGCATAGAGCAGTAGAGTGAAATGAGGACACATACATTCTACACGGAGAAAGATAGTACATGACAAATATTGAAATAATGTGAATACTACATGATAACTACTTTGCAATTTTTGCCCCTGAATGGAGCTTCTTGTTAAGCAAGAAAAGACAAAATATCCAAATGTGAGACTGTTTAAGAATTTAAATAAAACTCCAGAAAGAAATAGAAAGACAAGCAAGATGACAATGGTCATTCAGAGGCGTGACTGTCACCTAATTTCCTGATGATTATATTATTTTATTATTGATTATGTTATTGGTCTTTTAAAAAAATCCTTTCAGCCATTTTATGTCTTTTGTTCAGAGACTTAAGTCCATTAACATTTAAAATAATTATTAGAGGTGTTAAGATGGAAGAGGAGGAGGGGATCCTAGGTTTGTCCTTCGAATACAACTAGGTAGTTATCAAATCATTTTGAACACCTGAGAAATCAATCGGAGGTCTGAGAAAACAAATACTATAAGTCTACAAGTAGAAAAGTGACCACCTTTTGGAAAGTAAGAGGTGCAGAGACTCGAATCTGGTGTGATATAGCTGTGGATATGGTGGCAGGGAAGGAGCCTGCTAATGAGGGTTCTGCAAAGGATTATAAGCAGTGGAGCACAAAATCAGAACTTCTGGAAGTCTGTTACACTAGGATCATGCCTGGCTTAAAGGTGCTCAGGTGGCAAAATGTGGCAGAATCCCAAGTGTGACACTGTGGTCTGAGGATCCCCTGGGTTGCCAGAAGAAGTGATGACACCTAAGTGCAGCCCTGTTCCCAGGCATAGGAATGTGGAAGCTGGCTGAGAACACGGAGTCTAGGTGCTGACTTTCTGCTCTGTGTTGCAATAAACTCTGAACTGCTGTGTGGTCCTGTGACCACTTTCCTGGTATGAGTTGGCAAAAGGGAGAAGTATGGTGAGATTCTTCCTGGGAGGAAAGGTGCTGGTCCATACCACAGGAGTCCCTAAAACTTGGAGTTTTGAAAGTCAGTTGTGTACCTGAGATAAAAAAGCTTGGACACAGACAGGGTGAACACAGGATTCTGATGGAAACTGGGAGACAAGAGTGATTTATTGCTCTTCTTTGAGGACTCACTGAAGAGTGGAGGGCTCGGATTTTCAGCCCTGGCGCTAGAGAGTGGGGCTCTGCCCTATTCATCGCACCCATCAGTGTTGAAAGCCTTCAGGGAGCAAAACAGCTCCACCTAGTGGAGTCTGATGCTGCTTACACCAACCCTGCCTTGCTGTGCTCTGGAGGTGCCTTTCCACTAGGGCAAGTCCTCCTGAGAATAAGCACAACAGACCTCTTCCCCAGAGGACTGGCACAAGCAACTTACTGGCATCAAGTTTACTGATACAGAGGGCTGCAAAGCTTCAGCTCTAGGGGAAAATAGTATCCTTTGTACTTCTAGTCTTTGTTTTTAAATTATTATTGTTTCAGTTATTTTCTTACTTTTTCAATTCTTTTTCTCTTTTTTAATTGTAATTTTATATATCCTATATATATGTTTATTTCCTTTCATTGTATTTTATATACATATATGTTTTCCTTCTTTCTTTCTTTCTTTCTTTCTTTCTTCTTCCTTATTTTGGGATCTAGTTTCTTTTAACAAACACACCAGCACATATCCAGGATCTCATTTGTTTTGTTTTGTTTTTATTGTTGTTTTTGTTCTTTTTTCTTTTTCTTTCTGGACAAAATGACAAGAAGGAGAAATTCACCCCATAAGAAAGAACAGGAGGTAATACTCAGAGCCAGGGATTTAATTTAGATAGAAGTAAGATGTCTGAACTAGAATTAAAACATTGCTTATAAGGATATTATCTGGGCTTGAAAAAAGCAAAGAATACACTAGAGAATCCCTTACTGTGGAGATAAAAGTACTAAAATCTAGTCAGGATGAAATAAAAAATGCTTTAACCAAGTTGTAGTCTCAAGTGGAGGCCATAAAAAGGAGGATGAATGAGTCAGAAGAGTGAATCAAGATTTAGAAAGTAAAATTAGGAAAAAGGAAGCTGAAAAGAAGAGGGAAAGAAAACTATTAGATCATGAAGATAGACTTAGGGAACTCAGCAGTTCCATAAAGCAAAATAATATCCATATTATAGGGATCCCAGAAGAAGAAGAGCAAGGAAGAAAGGGGCAGAAGGTAAATTTGAACAAATTATAGCTGAGAACTTCTCTAATCTGGGGAAAGAAACAGAAATTCAAATCCATGAGGCACAGAGAACTCCCCACAAAATCAACAAAACATAGGTCAACACCATGACATATTATAGTGAAACTTGCAAATCACAAAGATAAAGAGAAAATTCTGAAAGCAGGTGGGGAGAAGAAGTCCTTAATCTATAAGGATAGACACCAGGCTGGCAGCAGACCTGTCCAGAGACCTGGCAGGCCATAAAGGACTGGCATGATATATTCAATGTGCTAAATAAGAAAAATATGCAGCCAAGAATACTTTCCAGCAAGGCTGTCCTTCAGAATGGAAGGAGACATAAAGAGCTTCCAGGACAAACAGAAATCAAAAGAATTTGTGACCACTAAACCAGCCCTGCAAGAAATATTAAAGGGGACCCTTTGGGTGGAAAGAGAGACCAAATGTAACTAAGAGTAGAAAGGAACAGAAATAGTCTACAGGAACAGTGACTTTACAGGTAATACAATGGCACAAAATTAATATGTGTCAATAGTTGCCCTGAATATAAATGGGCTAAATGCCCCAGTCGAAAGACACAAGGTATCAGATTGGATAAAAAAGCAAGACCATTCATGTGCTGTCTGCAAGAGACTCATTTTAGACCGAAAGTCACCTCCAGATTAAATGGTGGAAAACCATTTATCATGCTAATGGACATCAAAAGAAAGCTGGAGTAGCCATCTTTATATCAGACAAACTAGATTGTAAACCAAAGACTGTAATAAGAGATGAAAAAGGACAGTATATCATAATAAAGGGATCTATTCAGCAAGAAGACAATTGTAAATATTTATGCCCCTAACTTGGGAGCACCCAAATATATAAATCAATTAGTAACAAACTTAAGTAGGGGACTTTAACACTTCACTCATTGCAATGGACAGATCTTCTAAGCAGAGGATCAACAAGGAAATAGGGGCTTTGAATGACACATTGGACCAGGTAGACTTCAACAGATATATTTAGAGCATTTCATCCTAAAGCAACAGCATAAACATTCTTCTCAAGTACACATGGAACATTCTCCATAATAGATCACATACTTGGTTACAAATCAGGTCTCAGCTGGTACCAAAAGACTGAGATTATATCATGCATATTTTCAGGTCACAATGCTTTAAAACTTGAACTCAGTCACAAGAGGAAATTTGGAAGGAATACCAATACATGGAGGTTAAAGATCATCCTACTAAAGAAGGAAGGGGTCAACCAGAAAATTAAAGAAGAATTAAAAAAACCCAAGCAAATGAAAATGAAAACACAACTGTTCAAAATCTCTGGGTTGCAGCAAAAGTGGTCCTAAAAGGGAAATATATAGCAATACAGGCCCTCCTCAAGAAGCAAGAAAAATCTCAAATACACAACCTAACCTTATACCTTAAAAAGCTGCAAATAGAATAGCAAATAAAGCCTAGATTTAGCAGGAAAAGAAAAAATAATAAATATTAGAGCAGAAACCAATGGTATAGAAATAGAAAAAAAAAAAAAAAGAACAGATCAATGAAACTAGGAGCTTGTTCTTTGAAAGAATTAACAAGTTTGATAAACCCCTAGCCAGACTTACCAAGAAGAAAATACAAAGGACTGAAATAAGTAAAATCATGAAAGAAGAGAGATCACTATCAACACTGAAGAAATACAAATAATTATATGAGAATATTATGAGCAATTATAAGCCAACAAATTAGGCAATCAGGAAAAAATGGATCCATTCCTAGAAATATATAAACTACCAAAACTAAAACAGGAAGAAATAGAAAGCCTGAAGAGATGCATAACCAGGAAGGAAATTGAAATAGTCAGAAATCTCCTAACAAATAAGAGTCTAGGACCAAATGTCTTCCTGGGGAAATTAATACCTATTCTCCTGAAACTGTTCCAAAAAATAGAAATGGAAGGAAAACTTCCAAACTCATTCTTTGAGGCCAGCATTACCTTGATCCCAAAACCAGACAAAGGCACCAATAAAAAGGAGACTTAGAGACCAATATCTTTGATGAACATGGATGCAAAAATTCTCAATAAGATACTAGCTAATCAGATCCAACAGTACATTAAAAGTATTATGCACCGCAACCAAGGGGGATTTATTCCTGGGCTGCAGGGCTGGTTCAACATCAGCAGATCAATGAATGTGACACACACACATTAATAAAGAATAAGACCAGGGGCGCCTGGGTGGCTCAGTGGGTTAAGCCTCTGCCTTTGGCTCAGGTCATGATCCCAGGGTTCTGGGATCAAGCCCCGCATTGGGCACTCTGCTCAGCGGGGAGCCTGCTTCCCTCTCTCTCTCTCTGCCTGCCTCTCTGCCTACTTGTGATCTCTGTCTGTCAATAAATAAATGAAAAAAGTCTTAAAAAAAAAGAATAAGACCATATGATCTCAGTAGATGCAGAAAAAGCATTTGACAAAATAAAAATAGTGCCTTTCTTGATAAAAACCCTCCACAATATAGAGATGGAAGGAACATACTTCAATATCATAAAGACCATATATGAAAGACCCACTGCTAATATCCTCAGTGGGAAAAAACTGAGAGCTTTTCCCTTAAGGTGAGGAATACCACAGGGATGCCCACTCTCATCACTGTTATTCAGTGTAGTACTAGAAGTCCTAGATTTAGCAATCAGACAAAAAAAAAAAAAAGAAATAAAAGGCATTCAAATCAGCAAAGAAGAAGTCAAATGCTCACTCTTTGCAGACAACATGATGCTCTGTAGAAAACCTGAAAGACTCCACCAAAAAATTGCTAGAGTTGATACAGGAATTCAGCAAAGTCACAGGATATAAAAGTAATGGACAGAAGTCTGTTGCATTTCTATACACTAACAGTGAAATAGCAGAAAGGGAAATCAAGATATTGATCCTGTTTACAGTTAGCACCAAATGGCACCAAAAATCATAAGATGCCTAGAAATAAACCTAAGAGGTAAAAGATCTGTACTCTGAAAACTATAGACCACTTATGAAAGAAATTGAAGAGGACACAAAGAAATGGAAAAACTTTCCATGCCCATGGATTGGGAGAACAAATTTATTAAAATGTCTATGCTACCCAAAGCAATCTACACATTCAGTGCAATCCCTATCAAAATACCACCAGCATTTTTCACAGAGCTAGAACAAACAATTCTAAAATTTGTATGGAACTGGAAAAGACCCCAAGTACCCAAAGGAATGTTGAAAAAGAAAACCAAAGCTGGAGGCATCACAATTCTGGACTTCAAACTATATTACAATGCTGTAATCATCCAAATCATTATGCTACTGTCACAAAAACAGACACATAGATCAATGGAACAGAATAGAGAACCCGGAAATGGACCTTCAGCTAGCTGGTCAATTAATCTACAGCAAGCAGGAAAGAATAGCCAATGAAAAAAAAGACTCTTCAACAATTGGGGTTGGGAAAACTGGACAGCCACATGCAGAAGAATGAAACTGGACCACTTTCTTACACCATACACAAAAATAAATTTAAAAATGGTTGAAAGACCTAAATGTGAGACAGGAATTCATCAAAGTCCTAGAGGAGAACACAGGCAGCAACTTTTTTTTTTTTTTAAATTTTCTTCAATTGCCAGCTATTTTTTTAAAATTTCTTTTCAGTGTAACAGAATTCATAGTTTTTGCACCACACCCAGTGCTCCATGCAATGCGTGCCCTCCATAATACCCTCCACCTGGCTCCCCCAACCTCCCACCTCCCCACCCCTTCAAAACCCTCAGGTTGTTTTTCAGAGTCCATAGTCTCTCATGGCTCATCTCCCCCTCCAATTTCCCTCAACTCCCTTCTCCTCTCCATCTCCCCATGTCCTCCGTGTTATTTGTTATGCTCCACAAATAAGTGAAACCATATGATAATTGACTCTCTCTGCTTGACTTATTTCACTCAGCATAATCTCTTCCAGTCCCGTCCATGTTGCTACAAAGGTTGGGTATTCATCCTTTCTGATGGAGGCATAATACTCCATAGTGTATATGGACCACATCTTCCTTATCCATTCGTCCATTGAAGGGCATCTTGGTTCTTTCCACAGTTTGGCGACCGTGGCCATTGCAGGCAGCAACCTTTTTGACCTTGGCCGCAATAACTTCTTGCTGGCCATGTCTCCAGAGGCAAGGGAAACAAAAACAAAAATGAACTATTGGGACTTAAGGATAAAAAGCTTTTGCACAGCAAATAAAACAATCAACAAAACTAAACTAAATCAACAAAACTAAAAGGCAACCTATGAATGGGAAAAGATAGTCACAAATGTCTTATCAGATAAAGTGCTAATATCCAAAGTCTATAAAGAACTTATCAACCTTAACACGCCCAAATCAAAAAATCCAGTCAAGAAATGGGAAGAAGATGTGAACAGATATTTCTCCAAAGAAGACATATGAAAACAGACTAACAGATACATGAACAGTCTAACAGACACATGAAAAAATGCTCATCATCACTCAGTATCAGGGAAATACAAATCAAATCCACAATGAGATATCACTTCATACCAGTCAGAATGGCTAAAATTAACAAGTCAGTAAATAACAGATATTGGCAAGGTTGAGAATGGAGAACCCTCTTACACTGTTGGTGGGAAAGCAAACTGGTGTAGCCACTCTGGGAAACAGTATGAAGGTTTCTCAAAAGGTTAAAAAGAGAACTACCCTATGACCCAGCAATTGCACTACTAGGTTTTTATCCCAAAGATACGAAATAGTGATCTGAAGGGACATCTGCACCCTTATGTTCATAGGGTGCCAGTCTTAAAAGTTGGGGTGCCCTATGTGAGGTACAAACCCTTTCAGGTGCCAGTCTTAAAAGTTGGGGTGCCCTATGTGAGGTACAAACCCTTCATTCCTCAGGTTTTGAGTTCCCTCTGGGTTGTGGGTGGCCACACCAGAGGTAGGGTTTATGGCGAGATTGTGTCTCAGCTTCTACCTATTTTAATGTGGTTTTCATCTCATTCACCCAATGTGAAGGGGTTGTTACCAGTTTTTAGAGGGTTTTTTTTTGAGGAGATTTTTTCTGAATATAGCTGTAGATTTGGTGTGTCAATAGGAAGAGGTGAGTTCAAGATCTTGGTCTATCAACATCTTGAACCAGAACCTTGATAATTGTTTTTATACAAATATTTTTCCATTGTCCTAGGTTTCACAATTTCTCTACACATCTCAAATATGACCTGATATTAAAATTGCACATACATTACAGGTAAAACAAATTCTTTATTTTTATCAACAAGACTTAAATATGTTGGCTTGACAGTGCCCAAAGCCTTATTTCTTGATGGAATTATAACCAAGGACCTCACCCTGGTACAGTCAAATCTTCACTCACCAAGGAGTTTTGGGCTAGGGGAGCAATTTGTAACAAAATACACTTAGTTTTAGAATTATTCTTGATCACACATAAAGGAGACCAGAAGCAGGAAGATGGACGCTCAGATGGTCTTCTTTTTCGCTTCAATTTATGTGCCATTCATTCATTTGATCTACAGCAATGCTTTACCTCTTTGCTATTTTCTGGGAACTTAAGATACAGTGGTGTGAAAAAACCAGTACCTTACCTTGTCCTCTGGAAATTTAGAGCCTAGGGAGAATACTAGTAGTAATAAAACAAATTGTGTGAGCCAATGTAAAATTGTAGGTGTGGAAAGTTACATGAGAAGGATTCCTAGTAAACAAGAACCCAGGCAAGGAGCCTTAACCTGGCCAGGAAAGTCAGGAAAGCTTTTCTGGGAAGAAGCCATTTGAGCTAAAGTCTGAAAGACTGAGGTGGAATTCCAAGATGAAAAGACCCTTTGGTAAAATGGAATTTAATGAATGCAAAAGACTTGAAAGAAGAAAGCAATGGCGAGATTGCTGGAAAAGTGGGCAGGAGCATTCTGGGCTTTTTAGACTGCATTAAAGGGTGTCCTAGGGTGCCTGGGTAGTTCAGTTGGTTAAGCATCTGACTTCAGCTCAGGTCATGATCTTAGGGTCTTAAGATCAAGTCCCCCATTGGGATCCCCACTCAGCAGGGAGTCTGCTTGTCCTCCCTCTCCTCCTGCCCCTTCCCTTGCTTGTGGGCTCTCTCTCTCAAATAAATAAATAAAATCTTTTTTTAAAAAAGTGTCTCTCTTCATCCCCAAAGCAGTGAGAAGCTTTTAAGGGGTTTTGACTAGGGTGCATGGGTAGCCAGTTGGTTAAGCTACTGCCTTTGGCTCAGGTCATGATGCGGGAGTCCCAATATTTAGTCCCACATAGGGCTCCTTGCTCAGCAGGGAATCTTCTTCTCCCTCTGACCTTCACCTCTCGTGCTCTCTCTCACTCACTTTCTCTCTCTCTCTTTCTCAAAAAAAAAAAAAAAAAGATAAAGGGTTCTGACTAGTGGGTTAGGGTTAGATTTGCATTTTGAAAAGATGCTCATTCTGTGGGGTGCCTGGGTGGCTCAGTGGGTTAAAGCCTCTGCCTTTGGCTCAGGTCATGATCCCAGGGTCCTGGGATCGAGCCCCGGATCGGACTCTCTGCTCCGCGGGGAGCCTGCTTCCCCCTCTCTCTCTGCCTGCCTCTCTACCTACTTGTGATCTCTCTCTCTCTCTGTGTCAAATAAATAAATAAAATATTTTTTTAAAAGTTTAAAAAAAGTAAAAAAAAAAAAAAAAGAAAAGATGCCCATTCTGGCTACAGGTAGAGAATGGATTATAGGGGACAAACATGGTTCAGGGGATAGTCTTTAGGAGGCTACTTCTAAATCCACACAAAAAATGAGAGTGTCTTGAACTACATCATGGAGAATATGGAGAGAAGTGGCCAGGTTTAAGAGGACTTGGATGTGCAGGGTGGGGGTGAGGGAGGCCTAGCTTTCTGAGCTAGCAGTCTGTAGGGATGGGTATGCTATTTGCTGAATTAGGGAGGGAAATGATCATGAGGTTTTGTGTATGATGAGCTTGAAGTTTATTTGAGGGTGCTGAAAGGAGGTCTCAAGTAAGGTTTTGGTGTTAGTATCTATCCAAGGCTTCCCCAATGGGGCTACCACAGTGTCTGGCCTCTTGGGGGCACATTTTAACTCCCCTAATAAACTTTAGTAGGAACCTACCTTGAATTTAGACCCTGGAATTGCATTCTCTGGCACTGGCCTCTTTGAAGTTGCACGGGCCCCTGTGAGTCCTGTAGCAACAGGCCTTACCCACCCCCTCCCCACACAGAATGGCTTTGTGCCTCAGCCCAGTAGTGTAGTATTATCTCTTTCCTCTGCTTGAGCTACAGGTGGAGGTGACTCACCTGTGGTCCATTTCTTTCCATTCTGTCCAGCCTAGCCTGTATGAACTCTATTCACCAACAGGCTGTTAGGTCTGATTTTATTTATCTATTCACCTTTGGGTGGGAACCTGTTTGAGGGGACTTTAGTGATGACCCCTATTCCAAGGGACCTTTCAGTTACTGGTTGCCTCTTAGCTGCCTCCAGCACAGACTTCTTGTCTCATTCTATTTTAGCTGGAGCAACTTACTACCTCAGGTAAATTTCCTGTTTCTTGTCAGAAATTTCTGTACTTCTCAGCTTATGGATAGAACTAAGAATACTGATAGGTCTTAAGCTTGCTTACATCCACAAGTTCTGTTTGACAACTTGGCCCCCAATAACTACCTCAAAATGAATGTCTAGAATCTGGTCACTTCAATTTTATTTTATTTTTTAAAAGATTTTATTTATTTATTTGACACAGAGAGAGAGGTTACAAGTAGGCAGAGGCAGGCAGAGAGAGAGAGAGTGGAAACCAGGCTCCCTGCTGAGCAGAGAGCCCAATGTGGGCCTCGATCCCAGGACCCTGGGATCATGACCTGAGCCAAAAGCAGAGGCTTTAACCCACTGAGCCACCAGGCGCCCCTCGTCACTTCAATTTTAGAGCAGAAAAATACTTGACAAATATAGTAATAATTACAGATCATCCTTTTGCAAAAGAGCAGGATCATCTTCAGCATATAAATGTCTATTTTGAATGATTGATTGATATATTGATTCATTTATTTGACAAAGATTTCCTGGGCCTGTTCTTAGGACTTGAATTAGGTAGAAGAATTCCTTGTACATCTTTCATTTATGAATTGACCGAAGAAATCTTTGTTCTCCAATTAACACGGGGAAAATAAATGGTTCAGATGCTCCTGGCAGCAGTAGAGTTAATTAATTTTGACCCAATTTTTCAAAAACGTAATTCTCAAAAAAAAACCACCACCACCAAAAACCAAAAAGCCGCAAACCCAACACTTATTCGCTTGCTAGAAGCACTTTACGGATTTATTTCTCAGCATCCCACTCCTGGTCATTAAAAATGCTGACTGAAATGTTTAAAAACCTGTAAGCTTCATTCACAATTCTGTGTGAATCTACCTTGTCATAAGATTTTTATTTTTATCTACCTTAAGTTTAGGCTACAGAGATAAGTTGGCTTACTGTGTAAACTTTTAATTATCATAGATGTAAGTTTCCTTGACTTATAATTTATCTGCATTTTATCTCAAATATACATACAATAAAAAATGAGATACTTCTCAATGGTTTCCAACTATCACTCTGTGAATTATATAAGAAATGAAGAGCATTATTTTCTTTTTGCTGTATGAGGAAACTGAGTCCTATAACAATGGAATGACAACTAAAAATCATCCAGTGTCTGTGGTTGCAGAAACTAATAAATTCTCTTGTAGGAAATAAATTGGTTCAAATAGATACAGCTACCTCCGATCATCTCCATGATTTCTTCCGTGATGATTCATTCCATAATACTTTTTCCTCATTTTGAGTCCCCTTAACATACTAAAAATCATTACATATTTTTATCATGTATGATTTTTATAATTTTTATATGTATTTTATCATTACATACTGAAAATCATAACATTTTATAATTACATGTAATCATTACAGTCATTTCATATTATTTATTTTTGTTCAAATTTTGTTTATAATTATTTAAAATTGCTTTTCATCTATGTGTGGTTTTGATATATTGTGGCTGCTAGAGAACAAAGACCACTTTTATTTATTTTTTAAATCTCCTTTGTGTATAGGGTACAGAGATTATTGTATAATCAAGGGTCAGTGGATTTTTGTTGATTTTCCATCCAGCTCTGTGTTTTCCATATTGTATTGGTTTTTTTAAAGATTTTTAATTTTATTTTATTTGTTTATTTGACAGAGAGAGATCACAAGTAGGCAGGCAGAGCAGCAGGCAGAGAGCAAGCAGAAAGCAGGCTCCCTGCTGAGCAGAGAGCCCTGTGCGATGCGGGGCTTGATCCCGGCACCCTGAGATCATGACCTGAGCTGAAGGCAGAGGCCTAACCCACTGAGCCACTCAGGCACCCCAACATATTGTATTGTTTTGACTGAAAAGTTTCTGAAGTTTCTGACAAAACTCTGCTGATTGTTGGTCAGTGAAGTAACCCAAGACCAAAGTGATTTCCTGCTTGGGTCTTATACCCTGCCCTATCTAGGGGCAGATACTGTGAAGAGAAGAAAACAATTTTAGTCTGAGCACTTGAAAATTTACCATGTAAAAGTTTTGCCAGTGAGTCAGAAGTTAATGCTGGTCTTTTTGTTTTTCATTTTTTTGTTGTGTTATGTTAGTCACCATAAAATACATCATTAGTTTTGGAGGCAGTGTTCCAAGATTCATTGTTTATGTACAATACCCAGTCCTCCATACAGTACATGCCCTCCTTAATACCCACGACCAGGGGTCGTCTGACTTCAAATCCCGCACTTTATCTACCTCTTTATTTACTCCTTAGAAAGCACAGACTGGGCATTTTGGATACTGGGTCAAATTTCCTCCAGGTATGGGAATGTGTACAGAGACATTTCCTAATATTTCCTAAACATTTCCTAATGCGGGAAGCAAATATTTCTCACCCAACTAATATGCTTTCATGTTAATCCATAAACTTACAAAGACAATTGAATGTTGAGAAAATCCAATAATATATCTAAGAAAAAAAATCCAAAACCTTGACTTAATTCTTGCCAGTGTGGGAATGTTCTATTTTTGTTTCTGCACATAAGTATTTCAGTTTATGTTCCAGTTTATGGGCAGTCAGTTGTTGAAATATTAGTCCCAAGTCAAGGTCAAACACCTCATACAAAGAATGGCATTTCTCTAAGGTATAGTACTCCTGTGCAGTTGAAGTACACATTTCATAAGCAGAAGTCACTGATCTGATTCTATCATGCTCACGAAACTCAGGCTTCTTTTGAAGTGATAGTGATAATGCTCTCTAACAAGTATAGAGCCATCTGTGATCCACTTCTTTACACATTGCCTCGTTTGGTCCTTGTAATAGCTCTTATTAGTTGGGTAGAAGAGTTGTACTGATTATTAACATGCACATTTCAAACCAGGGATCTCAAAGCCATGGTCCAACAAGTTATTGTCCAAGGCACAAGCTGTTATGTAGTGGTGGGGAGATGCATTTAATTTAGTACTTATCATGTATTGGAATGACCAACAGGCATTAAATTTTTATATTTGATTATGTGAGATGGAGTATATAGGTAGGTCACGAACATGAGTTCTGGGTTCAGATCCTAGTTTTATCACTTACTAATTCTACGATATTAGGCAAATATAACCTTTATCAGTATCAAAATCTTAGAAGTAGAGAAAACACTATCATCTATTTCCTAAAAAATTAAATGAGTTAAGAGATCTAGAGCTCTTAGCATTATTATCTGGCACATATGAAGAACTCAATAAATAAAACTCTTAGTATTAATCCAGCTAAACCTTACACACACACACACACACACACACACACACATACATACATTACCAACAACTCTATGAATGGAACACATTTTACATATTCTTTATTTATAATCACTCTTTGGATGATCTCATCCAGTTTTATGGCTCTGAAAACTATTAATTCATTGATGACTTCCAAGTGTGTCTTTCCAATCTGTATCTCTTTCCTGAACTTGTATATCCAACTACCAACTTGAGATATCTTGGATGTCTAATAGCATCTAAAATGTAATATACCTCAAAGTGAGCTCATCCATATCTCTTGCAATTTCCCCCATCAGGGTAATGGTTAGCTCCATTCTTCACCAGTTGCTCAGGCAACAAATCCTGATGTCCTTCTTCACTTCTCCTTATATTCCTTAATTATTTCTTATACTGCACATTGGGTCCAGAAGTAAATTATATTGCTTCTACCTTCAAAATATGCCCAGATTGCTATTGTTTTCCATTGCTCCCTACTTATCACTACATAACATGTCATACTTTATACAATTTCTTCTTGTTTACTGTCTGTTTCCCCTGTTAGAAGGAAAGCTTCATGAGGGCAAATATTTTTTTTCATTTTATATATAAATTCTCTGTGGTTAAGACAGTCCCTGGCCTATATACTCAGTAAATAATCTGATGAATGAATGAGGGAATAAATGATTGAATACTTATTAAATAGATGAAGAAACTGAGCTTCAAAGAAGCTTATTAACTTCCTGAGAAGAGGAGTGGGCACCAAGGTTCATGTGGCTCTAAAGCCCACATTTATAAATACTGCACATTTTGTCAGGGTTTGTTTCTGGATATTGGTCATAACCTAGATGTGTCTTTATGCATGTGTTGTAGTGATGTCTTAGTATGTCTTTGGGAAGTAAAAATCCCTTATAACAAAATCATCCAGTGTTTTAAAAACTTTTAAAAATGCTTTTCAAGAGTAAGTGCTTCCTGGCCTGAGCACAGAGAGGGAAGGTAGACTTGGGAGGACTGGAGGAGGGGCTTTTGATCTGCCCACTTGGCTGCTTCCTTCCTGGCCAGAGTTCTCAGATTCCTGAAAGCACATCTTGCTCAGGCTGGGGAGGCATCCCTTGTCTTCCAAACTGTCTTTCTCTTTTCCTCTCTCTTTCTTTCCATTGTATCTTTTCACTCGTCCCCATCTCCCTTCATACCTTTTCTTCTCTCTTGAGCTCCTTCTCTATCCTCTTGACCCAGATTGCTCTCCTTGCTCCTTGTTTTGTGAGACTCCCCCTCCCTACTCTCTCATGAATGTCAGTGCTATCTTGTAGAGCATGGGATCTAAAATTCATCATACAATATGTGAACCTTGGCCCTCGAGCCCCTAAAGTTTCACATAGGTAAATTATCTTACATGAATGTAAAATGATCTTGAAATAGGCAAAGATTTTGTAAAGAGGATATGAATAGCAGTTATCATAAAAGCTAAGGTTGATAAATTAATCTTCATTAAAATAAGAAATTCTAGTCATCAAAAACACTGAAAAGTGAAAATTCAAGTCACAGACTAGGAGAAGATATTTCAAAGGATTTATATTTAGCACATGTAAAAAACTCCTACAAATCAATAATAGAAAGCCAATGTCATTAAAAATGGAAAAAAAGCTTGAACAGATTTTTTGCCAGAGTATATTCAAATGACCACTAAGTGTATGAAAAGTTCTCAACATAATTTTTCAGCAGGGAAATATAAATTAAAACTGAAATGTGATCACACATGTCCCCAAATGACTAAAATTAAAAAGACCGTCAATACCAAGTACTAATGAGGATATGAAGTAATTGGAATTGTCATACATTGGTGGTATATATGCAAATAGATACAACCACTTTGAAAAGTGAAACATAAGGCTTCCCCGTGACCCAACAGTCCCATTAGTGAGTCAAGAAAAATGAGATTATATGTTCGCCAAAGTCATGTACAAAAATGTCCACAATAGCTATAAGGGAAGAAACCTGGGAATAGTTCCTATACCCATCAACAAGGGAATGGATAAGTAAATGTGGTATATTTATACAGTACAGCATGGCACTGCAATAAAATGAATGGACTCCAACCCTGACCAATAGCATGAATGAATCTCATAGACAGTTGTTGAGCAAGAGAAGCCAGACACAAAAGGATGCATACGTACTTTATAATTCCCTTTATATGATATTCCCAAACAAGCAAAACTAACCAATAGAGACAGAAGTCAGAATAGTAATTATCTCTGCAGGACTCTGCTGATTGGGAAGGGGCACCTTCTGTGTATTGAAAATGTTCTCAGTTTTAATCTGGATGGTGTTATACGGTCCACATAAGTATAAGAAATTGTCAATCTGTACATTTGTGATTTGCGCACTTTATGTATGTTACACCTAAATTTTAAAATAACATCTTCCCTCCTAGGTATTTACTACACAAAGACTTATACATAAATACTCATAGTGGCCTTAGTCATAATAACTCCAAACTAGAAATTAATCAAATGTGAATCAACATTTGAATGGATGAACAAACTGTGGTACACCTATACAATGGACTTTACTTAGCAATAAAAAGAATTGAATAATTGAGAAATGCTACAACATGGATGAATCTTAAAATCATTACATTGAGTGAAAGAAGTTAGATGCAAAGGACTATATATTATATAATTCCATTGATATAAGCTCCTAAAAAATGCAGACTAATTTATAGCAACAGAAGTAAATTGATTGATTGGTTGTCTGAGTAGAGGGAGGGCTGAACTAAAAAAGGTCTCAATGGTTTCCAGGTGTATACATGTCCCAGAATGCATCAGACTGTACCTTTTGAAGAGATGCAGTTCATTTTCCATAAATTATACTTCAATAAAGATGATAAAAATAGTATATATCAAATTAAGAATACTCAGTGGCTTAGGCTTGACCAGAAAGGTATAGAGTGTACTAGTTACATAAACTTCGGTTTCCTTCCTAGAACCCCAACATCCTGCCAGAATTAAAGCTAACATAAGCAGGATGTGTGTAAGGGGGAGGGGCATTCCCACCCATTTTGCCATATGGAGACAAACGGAGGACATGAGTGGGAAGTGGAGAGCAAAAATGGATGGTAGAAGATAGACATCATACCACTTATTTGAACTGAGGGAATTTAATTTACGGAATTGTTCACTACAGGGTTGCCTGGGTGGCTCAGTTGGTTAGGCCTCTGCTTTTGGCTCAGGTTGTGATCTCAGGGTCCTAGGATCAAGCCCTGTGATGGGCTCCCTGCTCAGCAGGGAGTCTGCTTCTCCTTCTGTCTCTGCCCCTTCCCCTTCTTCCCTTGCCCCTCCCCCCCAATAAATAAATAAATAAATAAAATCTTAAAGAAGAGAATTGTTAACTACACAATTGATAAAGTAAAAAGAAACATGGAGGTATCAGGCAGCAATTGCAGGATGCAGCTACCAACCCTAGGTTTGGGGGACAGATGGACGAGGTTAGAATTATTAAAACTTGGAAACTCAGAAGATGGTCTTGGGGTCTGGAACCCACAACTTTGAGGGGGAGGCCCAAGCTAGCTGGTGCAAGTGTTTCTGAGGCTAGTTTTACAAGCATCAGAGAAACTAAAAACCGGCTTCAGCTGCTACTATAGAAAGATGCTGCTAATGATGAGTTAAAGAGGCTTTTCTGGGGTGTCCCTTAGAGGAACAGGAAGCAGACAGGAAAGAGCATATCCTTTCTCCCTCAATCAGCCTTGCAGTCTTCCTCTAACACCCCTACTGGCAGAACCTAGTAGTGAGCAGCTGGAAAAACCAAGATGTGGTCTGCAGATTGTAAGCTCCAGCATCATAAACATGGTAAAGAAGGGGGTGAGGAGCAGTTTGAGGTTGAAATTGGGTCTCCAGCTATTTTGTGTTTAAATCTTGATTTTGTCCCCTACTTGTTGTGCAACCTTGGGCAAGTTACTTAACCTCTCTGAGCCTCAGCTCTACATCAGTAAAAGCAAGGTAATACTCCCTTCTAAGTTTGTAGTATGTAGTAAGTAAATGGACGCTAATATTTAATTTCTTTGTTTAGGTGGCACTTGTTCTTTCCTCACACTATCTCCTAAATCACTCCCAGCATCATGACCCAATTACCTGGTCCTTGGGGTGACTCTACTCAGAGATGCCTCACTAGCTCCCTGCCCTCCAGGCCCCTCATGAAAAGCCTCTTAGTAGTTAGAGATGTAGAGAACTATGGTATATAAGGGTTGGACTGTGGTCCATGGGGTAGCACTTAGATTTCAGTCCTGGGCAGGGGAAGGGAGGGAGAAGAAATTAAGCAGCTGGCCTGTCATTCATTTTTCTCCTGTTAGGAGGAGGACACTCCTGGGAGATAAAGAAAGCAAGTGATCTGCTGTAATTTCCTTATAAACATGCTGATAATTGACTTCTTAGTAAATAAACTAATGAGACTGACTAGGAAGAGAGTAACCATGTATGGAATGGTTTTATCAGGGATGACTCTGGATTAGGATTGTTTATGGGAAACTAATTTAGAGTTTATAGATTGGCATGGCTCCCTGATGGATTTCATGTGAGTTACATAATGATCTGGGTATAAAATGGAGATGATTCATAATGAAAAGTCTCCTTGCTGTGTGAGGTAACCCACAAATCTCTCTGGAGACCCTATTATTGCTTTGGGCCAGAAAGTACGTGTCTGATGCAGGACAAAAGGATCTGGGGAACCACTCTACATGTCCTGGACCTCTCCTGGCTTTGCCTGTGCTCTTAATTACGTGTATCCTTAAAATTATTAATGAAGCTTGGTGCTGAGTAACAGAGAAACTCAAACTAACCCAGAGTGTTGTCGGTGTGATTCAGCCATGCTTTTTCAGTGAACAAAGTGTTATACAGGAGGGCTCTAGAGCCTCTTAAATACAGGAGGGCTCTAGAGCCTCTTAAGGATGTTTATCAAACACTTTGGATTTTTAATTCGCTAAATAGTATTCAAGTTCTGGGATCTAACCTTATGTTTCTCTGCTATTGTTAACTTTCTCTAAAGGAATAGAGGTAAAATGAGTGCTAAACTTCCTTTGGAAAATAAGGGTTCTGGTCCCAGCTCTGCCACAGATGGGCTGTGTGGCTTTGGGTGGAACCCTCAACCTTTCTGAACCTCAATTTCCTCATCTGCACAAGGGGGAGGAGGGTGGCATTCATACCAACTTCCTCACAGAGTTGCCATAAGACTCAAACAAAAGATGTAGGAAAATGCTAAGTAAGCCAAATAAAAGTACAAAGTCTTATTTCTTCTAGAATTGTCATTCTTTCAGTGCTGTCTACAGCTTCATATTTAAATATAAGTTCTCTACAATTTAAAGAAGAAACTTCATCTCTTCCAGTGCTTAAATGTGTAGCCAAATGTGTAGTTAAATGTGTAAAGATCTGAATTCCCTAACTTGTACTGATATTTACAGATCCCCAGTTTATCTCAGTTTTCTACAAAATATTTTATTGAGGTATATTTATATAAAGCAAAAGACACAAATCTTAAGTATACAGTTCAACCAATTTTGACAAATGTATACACCTGTGTAATCCATACTTAAATCAAGATGCAGAACATTTCCAACATCCCTGAAAGATCCCATGTGACCCTTTCTAGAAGATCACACTCTTCAGAAGCAGTCATTGTTCTGATTTCTACTGAAGTATGTTTGTTTTGCCTGTACTAGAATTTGATTCTTTCTTTCTTTCTTTCTTGGTCAGCATTAACCATTTTATTTTATTTATTGTTATTTATTTATGTATTTATTTATTTAACATATAAAGTATTATTTGCTTCAGGGGTAGAGGTCTGTGAATCTTCACTCTTACACAATTCACAGCACTCACCATAGGACATACCCTCCTGAATGTCCATAAGCCAGCTACCCAACCCTCCCCACCACATCCCCTAGCAACCCTCAGTTTGTTTCCTGAGATTAAGAGTCTCTTATGGTTTGTCTCCCTCCCCGTCCCATCTTGTTTCATTTTTTCCCTCCCTACACACCATGACCGCCTGCTTACCTCACAAATTCCTCATATCAGAGAGATCATATGACAGTTGTCTTTCTCTGATTGACTTATTTCACTTAACATAATACCCACTAGTTCCATCCACATCATTGCAAATGGCAAGATTTTGGTTTTTTGATTGCTGCGTAATATTCCAATGTGTGTGTGTGTGTGTGTGTGTGTGTGTGTGTGTGTGTGTGTATACCAAATCTTCTTTATCCATTCATCTGTTGATGGACATCTAGACTCTTTCCATAGTTAGGCTATTGTGGACATTGCTGCTATAAATATTTGGGTGCATGTGTCCCTTCAGATACTACATTTGTATCTTTAGGGTAAATACTCAGTAGTGCAATTGCTGGGTCGGAGGGTAGCTCTATTTTCAACTTTTTGAGGAACCTCTGTTTTCCATACTGTTTTTCAGAGTGGCTGTACCAGCTTGCATTCCCACCAAAAGTGTAGGAGGGTTCCCCTTTCTCTGCATCCTCGCCATGATCTCTTGTTTCCTGAGTGGTTAATTTTAGTCATTCTGACTGGTGTGAGGTGGTATCTCACTGTGGTTTTGATTTGTATTTCCCTGGTGCTGAGTGACGTTGAGCACTTTTTCATGTGTGTGTTGTCCATTTGTATGACTTCTTTGCAGAAATGTCTGTTCATGTCTTCTACCCAATTTTTGACTGGATTATTTGTTCCTTGGGTGTTGAGTTTGATAAGTTCTTTTAAATTTTAGATACGGGCCTTCTATCTGATATGTCATTTGCAAATATCTTCTCCCATTCTGTTGGTCGTCTTTTGGTTTTGTTGACCTATTCCTTTGCTGTGCAAAAGCTTTTTATTTTGATGAAGTCCCAATAGTTCACTTTTGCCCTTACTTCCCTTGTCTTTGGCGATGTTTCTAGGAGGAAGTTGCTGCAGCTGGGGTTGAAGAGGTTGCTGCCTGTGTTCTCCACAAGGATTTTGATTGGATCCCTCTCTCACTTTGAAGTCTTTCATCCATTTTGAGTCTATTTTTCTGTGTGGTGTAAGGAAATGGTCCAGTTTCATCCTTTTGCATGTAGCTGTCCAATTTTCCCAACACATTTGTTGAAGAGACTGTCTTTTTTTCCATTGGACATTCTTTCCTGCTTTGTTGAAGATTAGTTGACCATAGAGTTGAGGGTTCATTTCTGGACTCTCTCTTCTGTTCCATTAATCTATGTGTCTGTTTTTGTGACAGTACCATACTGTCTTGATGAGTACAGCTTTGTAATAGATTTGAAGTTTGAAATTGTGATGCTGCCAGTTTTGGTTTTCTTTTTCAAAATTCTTCTGGCTATTTGGGGTCTTTTCTGGTTCCATATAAATTTTAGGATTATTTGTTCCACTTCTTTGAAAAAAGTTGATGGTATTTTGATAGGGATTGCATTAAATTTGTAGATTGCTTTAGATAGCATAGACATTTTCACAATATTTGTTCTTCCAATCCATGAGCATGGAATGTTTTTACTTTTCTTTGTGTCTTTTCAATTTCTTTCATGAGTACTTTATAGTTTTCTGAATATAGATTCTTTGCCTCTTTGGTTGGGTTTATTCCTAGGTATCTTATGGTTTTGGGTGCAATTGTAAATGGGATCGATTCCTTATTTCTCTTTCTCCTGCCTTGCTGTTGGTGTATAGAAATGCAACTGATTTCTGTACATTAATTTTATATCCAGACACTTTACTGAATTCCTATATGAGTTCTAGAAGTATTGGAGTGGAGTCTTTTGGGTTTTCCACATATCATATCATCTGCAAAGAGTGAGAGTTTGACTTCTTTGCCAATTAGGATGTCTTTTATTTCTTTTTGTTGTCTGATTGCTGAAGCTGGGACTTCTAGTATTATGTTGAATAGCAGTGGTGATAGTGGACAGCCCTGCCATGTTCCTTACCTTAGGGTAAAAGCTCTCAGGTTTTCTCCATTGAGAATGGTATTTGCTGTGTGTTTTTCATAGATGGCTTTTATGATACTGAGGTATGTATTGTCTATCCCTATACCGTGAAGAGTTTTGATCAAGAAAGGATGCTGTACTGGGGTGCCTTGGTGGCTCAGTGGGTTAAAGCCTGTGCCTTCAGCTCAGGTCGTGATCCCAGGGTCTGGGGATCGAGCTCTGTGTCAAGCTCTCTGCTCAGCAGGGGGCCTGCTTCCTCCTCTCTCTCTGCCTGCTTCTCTGCCTACTTGTGATCTCTGTCTGTCAAATAAATTTTAAAAACTTAAAAAAAAGGATGCTGTACTTTGTCAAATGCTTTTTCAACATCTATTGAGAGTATCAGATGGTTCTTCTTTCTTTTATTAATGTATTGTATCACATTGGTTGATTTGCAGATGTTGAACCAACCTTGCAGCCCAGGAATAAATCCCACTTGGTTGTGGTGAATAATCCTTTTAATGTACTGTTGGAGCCTATTGACTAGTATTTTGGTGAGAATTTTTATATCCATGTTTATCAGGGATATTGGTCCGTAATTCTCTTTTTTGATGGGGTCTTTGTCTGGTTTTGGGATCAAGGTAATGCTGACCTCATAAAATGAGTTTGGGAGTTTTACCTCCATTTCAGTTTTTTGGAACACTTTCATGAGGATAGGTATTAATTCTTCTTTAAATGTTTGGTAGACTTCCCCTGAGAAGCCATCTGGCCCTGGACTCTTGTTTGTTGGGAGATTTTTAATGACTGCTTCACTCTCCTTACTGGTTATGGGTCTGTTCAGGTTTTCTATTTCTTTCTGGCTCAGTTTTGGTAGTTTCTATATCTCTAGGAATGCATCCATTTCTTCTAATTGTCAAATTTGCTGGTGTATAGTTGCTCATAATATGTTCTTATAATTGTTTGTATTTCTTTGGTTTTGGTTGTGATCTCTCCTTTTTCATTCATGATTTTATTGATTTGGGTCCTTTCTCTTTTTTGATAAGTCTGGCCAGGGGTTTATAGCTCTTATTAAATCTTTCAGAGAACCAGCTCCTACTTTTACTGATCTGTTCTACTATTCTTTTGCTTTCTGTTTCATTGATTTCTGCTCTGATCTTTATTATTTCTCTTCTTCTGCTGAGTTTAGGCTTTCTTTGCTGTTCTTTCTCCAGCTCCTTTTGGTGTAGGGTTAGGCTGTGTACGTGAGACTTTTCTTGTTTCTTGAGAAAGGCTTGTATCACTACATACTTTCCTCTCAGGATTGCCTTTGCTGAATCCCAAAGATTTTGAACAGTTGTTTTTTCATTTTCATTTGTTTCTGTGAATTTTTTCAATTCTTCTTTAATTTTCTGGTTGACCCATTCATTCTTTAGTAGGATGCTCTTTAGCCTCCATGTATTTGAGTTCTTTCTAACTTTCGTCTTGTGGTTGAGTTCTAGTTTCAAAGCATCATGGTCTGAAAATATGCAGGGAATGATCCCAATCTTTTGGTACCAGCTTAGACCTGATTTGTGACCCAAGATATGATCTATTCTGGAGAATGTTCCATGTGCACTAGAGAAGAATGTGTATTCTGTTGTTTTGGGATGGAATGTTCTGAATTTATCTGTGATGTCCATCTGGTCCAGTATGTTATTTAAAGCCTCTATTTCCTTCTTGAACTTTTGCTTTGATGATCTGTCCATTTCAGTGAGGGGAGTGTTAAAGTCCCCTACTATTATTGTATTATTGTTGATCTGCTTCTTTGGTTTTGTTATTAATTGGTTTTTATAACTGGCTGCTCCACTGTTTAGGGCATAGATATTTAAAATTGTTAGATCTTCTTGTTGGACAGATCCTTTAAATATTATGTAGTGTCCTTCCTCATCTCGATTGTAGTCTTTGGTTTAAAATCTAATTTATCTGATAAAAGGATTGTCATCCCAGCCTTCTTTTGATGTCCATTAGCATGATAAGTTGTTTTCCAGCCCCTGACTTCCAATCTGGAGGTGTCTTTGGTGTAAAATGAGTGCCTTGCAGTCAGCATATCAATGGGTCTTTTTTTTTTTTTTTATCCATTCTGATACCCTGTGTCTTTTAATTGGGGCATTTAACCCATTTACATTCAGGGTAACTATTGAAGGATATGAATTTAGTGCCATTGTATTGCCTGTAAGGTGACTGTTACTGTATATTGTCTCTGTTCCTTTCTGGTCTGTTACTTTTAGGCTCTCTCTTTGCTTAGAGGACCGCTTTCAATATTTCCTATAGGACTGGTTTGGTGTTCGCAAATTCTTTTAGTTTTTGTTTGCCCTGGAAGCTTTTTATCTCTCCTTCTATTTTCAATGACAGCCTAGCTAGATATAGTATTCTTGGCTGTAAATTTTTCTCATGTAGTGCTCTGAATATATCATGCCAGTCTTTTTTGGCTTGCCAGATCTCTGTGGATAGGTTTGCTGCCAATCTAATATTTCTACCATTGTATGTAACAGACCTCTTGTGTGAACTGCTTTCAGGATTTTCTCCTTGTCACTGAGACTTGTAAGTTTTACTATTAGATGATGGGATGTTGACCCATTTTTATTGAATTTGAGGGGGGTTCTCTGCACCTCCTGGATTTTGATGCCTTTTCCCTTTGCCAAGTAAGGAAAATTCTGTGCTATAGTATGCTGTAATATACCTTCTGCCCCCCCCCCCTCCTCTTCTTCTTCTGGGATCCCAATTATTCTAATACTCTTTCATCTTATGGTATCACTTATCTCAAATTCTCCCCTTATGGTCCAGTAGTTGTTTATCTCTTTTTTCTTTATTCTCCATCATTTGGTCTTCTATATCACTAATTCTCTCTTCTGCCTCATTTATCCTAGCAGTAAGAGCCTCCATTTTTTATTGCACCTCATTAATACCTTTATTTGATTTCAACTTGGTTAGATTTTAGTTCTTTATTTCTCCAGAAAGGGATTCTCTAGTATCTTCAATGCTTTTTTTGAGCCCAGCTAGCATCTTCATAATCATCATTCTGAACTCTAGTTCTGACATCTCACTAATGTCCTTATTGGTTAGGTCCCTAGCCGTTTGTACTGACACTTGTTCCTTTTTTTGAGGTGAGTTTTTCCTCCTTGTCATTTTATCCAGATAAGAATAGATGAGTGAGAGAACAAAATATTAAAAGGGTAGCAACAACCTTGGAAATACACACTAACCAAATCGGAAGAGACCTGAAACTGGGGGGAGAGGAAAGGAGAAAAAAAAATGTATATCTCTATCTATAACTATATTTGTATTGATATATATATTGATATCGATATAGATATATATTAGACTGGTGCTTGATTTTGGGTGTGTTTTGGTATATTAGAAGGAACTGCCTTCCAAAATTTCAAAAAAAGAAAAACTTCTATATATACAAAAATAAGGGTAGGGGCGCCTGGGTGGCTCAGTGGGTTAAAGCCTCTGCTGTCAGCTCAGGTCATGATCCCAGGACCCTGGGATCAAGCCCCTCATCAGGAGCAGGGAGCCTGCTTCCCCCACTTTCTCTCTCTGCCTGCCTCTCTGCCTACTTGTCATCTCTGTCTGTCAAATAAATAAAATCTTAAAAAAAAATAAGGGTAAACATGAGGGAGAGATGGAATATGACTGTAAAGATGAAAATTTAAAAAGATTCTAGGGACGCCTGGGTGGCTCAGTTGGTTAAGCTGCTGCCTTCGGCTCAGGTCATGATCCCAGCGTCCTGGGATCGAGTCCCACATCAGGCTCCTTGCTCGGCAGGGAGCCTGCTTCTCCCTCTGCCTCTGCCTGCCACTCTGTCTGCCTGTGCTCGCTCGCTCTCTCTCCCTCTCTGACAAATAAATAAATTAAAAAAAATTAAAAAAAAAAGATTCTAAAGAAGGAATTGATAAGATAAGAAGTTGGTTGAAAAAAGAATTTTTTAATTTTATTTATTTATTTATTTAATTTCTTTTCAGCATAACAGAATTCATAGTTTTTGCACCACACCCAGTGCTCCATGCAATGCATGCCCTCCATAATACCCACCACCTGGCTCCCCCAACCACCCACCCCCCCGCCCCTTCAGTACCCTCAGGTTGTTTTTCAGAGTCCATAGTCTCTCATGGTTCATCTCCCCCTCCAATTTCCCTCCACTCCCTTCTCCTCTCCATCTCCCCATGTCCTCCGTATTATTTGTTATGCTCTGCAAATAAGTGAAACCATATGATAATTGACTCTCTCTGCTTGACTTATTTCACTCAGCATAATCTCTTCCAGTCCCATCCATGTTGCTACAAAGGTTGGGTATTCATCCTTTCTGATGGAGGCATAATACTCCATAGTGTATATGGACCACATCTTCCTTATCCATTCGTCTGTTGAAGGGCATCTTTGTTCTTTCCACAGTTTGGCGACCGTGGCCATTGCTGATATAAACATTGGGGTACAGATAGCCCTTCTTTTCACCACATCTGTATCTTTGGGGTAAATACCCAGTAGCGCAATTGCAGGGTCATAGGGAAGCTCTATTTTTAACTTCTTGAGGAATCTCCACACTGTTCTCCAGAGTGGCTGCACCAACTTGCATTCCCA
>PISX010010155.1:0-37740 GCA_004024625.1 Mellivora capensis
ACAGACACATAGATCAATGGAACAGAATGGAGAGCCCAGAAATAGACCCTCAACTCTATGGTCAACTAACCTTCGACAAAGCAGGAAAGAATGTCCAATGGAAAAAAGACAGCCTCTTCAATAAATGGTGTTGGGAAAATTGGACAGCCATATGCAGAAAAATGAAATTGGACCATTTCTTTACACCACACATGAAAATAGACTCAAAATGGATGAAGGACCTCAATGTGAGAAAGGAATCCATCAAAATCCTTGAGGAGAACACAGGCAGCAACCTCTTCCACCTCAGCCGCAGCAACTTCTTCCTGGGAACATCATCAAATGCAAGGGAAGCAAGGGCAAAAATGAACTATTGGGATTTCATCAAGATCAAAAGTTTTTGCACAGCAAAGGGAACAGTTAATAAAACCAAAAGACAACTGACAGAATGGGAGAAGATATTTGCAAACAACATATCAGATAAAGGGTTAGTATCCAAATTCTATAAAGAGCTTAACAAAATCAACACCCAAAACAGAAGTAATCCAATCAAGAAATGGGCAGAGGACATGAAGAGACATTTCTGCAAAGAAGACATTCAGATGGCCAACAGACACATGAAAAAGTGCTCCCCATCACTGGCATCAGAGAAGTACAAATCAAAACCACAATGAGATATCACCTCACACCAGTCAGAATGGCTAAAATTAACAAGTCAGGAAATGACAGATGCTGGCGAGGATGCGGAGAAAAGGGAACCCTCTTACAGTGTTGGTGGGAATGCAAGCTGGTGCAACCGCTCTGGAAAACAGTATGGAAGTTCCTCAAAAAGCTGAACATAGAGCTACCTATGACCCAGCAATTGGACTACTGGGTATTTACCCTAAAGATACAAATGTAGTGATCTGAAGGGGCAAGTATACCCGAATGTTTATAGCAGCAATGTCTACAATAGCCAAACTATGGAAAGAACCAAGATGTCCATCAACAGATGAATGGATAAAGAAGAAGTGGTATATATATATACAATGGAATACTATGCAGACATCAAAAGAAATGGAATCTTGCTATTTGTGACAACGTGGATGGAACTAGAGTGTATTATGCTTAGCGAAATAAGTCAATTGGAGAAAGACAACTATCATATGATCTCCCTCATATGAGGAAGTGGAGATGCAATATGGGGGATTTGGGGGGTAGGAAAAGAATAAATGAAATAAGATGGGATTGGGAGGGAGACAAACCATAAGTGACTCTCAATCTCACAGAACAAACTGAGGGTTATTGGGGGGAGGGGGGTAGGGAAAGGAGGGTGGGGTTATGGGCATTGCGGAGGATATGTGCTATGGTGAGTGCTGTAAAGTGTGTAAACTTGGCCATTCACAGACCTGTACCCCTGGGGATAAAAATACATCATATGTTTATAAAAAATTTTTAAAAAATTAATAATTTTTTTTAATTAAAAAAAGTGAAAGATAGTTCTGTGCATCAAACATTCTCTAAAGATATACCTTAAGCTGGTATATCTTAAAATAGGTCTCTTTCAGCCCTTGACTATTACAAAGCATATAGCTTTTAACACTGAAAATTAGATGAAAAGGAAAAGATCAGGAAAAAATAATGGAAATCTATTAAGATGACAGCAATATGTCCAGAGTCTTATTTGTTTTATCCCAAACAGTCTAATTTTAAAATATTACTTGATTTAATAAACAGGAAAGTTTAGTGTCCTAAAAATCCAATATTTACTATTAACATAATATATATTTTAAAAACCTTGAAGGATGCCTGGGTGGCTCAGTCGTTACGTGACTCCCTTCAGCTCAAGTCATGATCCCAGGGTCCTGGGATGGATCCTACATTGGGTTCTCTGCTCAGGGTGAGGAGTTTGCTTCTCCCTCTGCCCCTCTTCCCACTCATGCCTTCTCTTTCATTCTCTAATAAATAAATAAAATCTTAAAAAAACAACTTGAGATTGATTCAAATTTGCATACAGTTAACATAATCTGTTTTTCATTCTGCCCCAAATCCAATGAAATGAGAGAATTGTGATTTTAGAAACACTGTTATTGATAACAGTGGAAAACAAACAAAATATCGGACCAACTCAGGAAGATGAGAAACAGAGAGAAATCATTCCATAGGTGATGGAAGCACAAAAAAATTGCTGAAAAAGATGACCTCCAAGGTGAAAAAATTTGTAGGTCTTATGCAAAGTAAGAATCAACAGGAGAATTTCAAGAGTAAGTCACTGCCAAACTGCAGTTCCAGCAACTGTTCTACCCAACATCTTGTACTGAACGGGGGGAGGCAGTGATATTTGTTCCTGCATCAAGAACAGGGTTCAGGCGCTGACCACAGAGATGTAAAAATGAGCCCAGAATGTTACTGGATCTGAGAAGAGGCAAGAAGCTCTCACTTCCCAAATAAAAATTATCAGAATTCTCAGATAGTAACACATTGTGATCTACAAAATTAGCAGAGGCGGCTAAGACACATTGAACTACAAACCATAGACCAGTCAGCAGGAATTCTCAAATACAGAAATTATATGCTGCCAAGAATAGTCAAATAGTTGAGGAAAATTAGCACCATGAAACTCTTCACACAGAAGAACCTGAGAAAACACACTTCTCATTATCAAAATTGGTTACTAGGCTACAATGTAGCAACCTTATAATAGGTCTGAGGGAAAACGATTTTAAATCTCAAATTTTGTACTTGGTTAAATTAGCATTCACTTGCGAGGGCAAAATTCAACTATTTTCAAAACCATCTGAAATTAAAATCTAAAATGAATTTCCAGCTTCTGTTTAGAATGTAGAATTCTGGCAAGGTCATCGTGTCCACCAACCACAAGAAAAGACCAGAAAATCTCCGTAAAATGAATTTCCTTTCATTTCCTGTTCTGATTTATTTTATTAGCAGTGTCTTTATTGTGTTAGTTTCATATGGCTGCTGTTAGGAACCACTACAAATTAGGTGGCTTAAAACAAGAAATATATTCTCTTATAATCTGGCAGCCACAAGTCTGTAATCAGTTTCACTGGGTTGAAATCAAGGTGTTGACAGGGCCAAAATCCTTCCATAGGGCTGAGGGGAGAATGTGTTTCTTGCTTCTTCTAGCTTTTGGTGGCTACCAGCATGCCTTGGTTTGTAGCCACATTACTCCAATCTCTGGCTCTATGATGACACAAGAGAGGAATCTTCCTCTCCTGTGTCATTAAATCTCATTGTCTTCGCTTATATAATTCCCATACAATTATATGTATCAAGAACCAACCCTGACAATGCAGAATAATGTCCCCATTTCAAGATACTTAATCAAATCTGCAAAGTGTTTGTTGTTGTTGTTTTGTTTGTTTGTTTGTTTGATCCAAATAACGTAACAATTACTAGACTTGGGGATGAGGACCAGGTACTGACATTTTGGGATACCATCATTCAGTCTACTACACTTATCATTTGATTTCTTCATTGTTTGGATCTTTTATCTTGAGGATCACTGGGAGAGAAAAGTCTTTGTGTTTGTTGTTGTTGCTTTCTTCTTTGTCTTTTCCATCTCTTCTTGTTCATCACTTCTTAAGTTACCTGTGCTGGGGTTTTCCATCCTAATCAGGTCTTGTGATGGTGATTGGCTTTTCAGTCTCACTGCAGTCTTTGCATTGCTAAGGGCCCCTGCATAGTTCCCAGTGAGTGGGTTGGTAGTCTCCATGGCTAACAGCTTGGTAAAAGCAATAGCCCCAGTTTGTGTTTTGCCATGGTTTGAGTTATGTTTGTTTAGGATCTTTAATTTCTTGTGTGTGGAGCCTACTCCAGGGCCATATTTCAAGAGGAGAGTTTCAGAATCCATCTGAGTGGACTGCATTCTCTTTAAAATTATGGAACTAATTTTACTTGCTTTAGCATCCATGTCATCCTCGTGTTTCTGGTCTATTTCTGGACTACAGAGATGTTTGTTTCATTTAGAACCTTGTTACATCACATGTTATTGTTGTCTATGTGAACATCGTGCTTGGCTTTGCCATATGTTTGAAGCAGAGTGTGGTGTCATAACCCAGACCTACTATGTCATCTAGACACAGGATTCTAGTTATTTTTATTACCTGTGGTCTTTAATAGTCTTAACTTGGGGAAAAAAATTAATATGGATTTTTCACAAATTATCCTGCTTGAAATACAATCATTTTGATGTTAGGTATACATTTCCTTAAGTGTTTCATTATAACTTAGCATTAGTTATGGACATTTAAAATGTTATCATAACATTTGAGAAAACAGTGGTGAAAATCCAGTTCTTCAGAATTTGTTAAGACTCTCACATAAAAAAAAATTAACATAGAGCTATTGCTTTCTCTCCCCTGGAAGCCAAATAAAAGATTATGAACTAACATTTGAAAACCAACTTGAATAATAAATTTATAATCATGCCAACCTATCACTTATAGGTATAATAATAACATGCAGATCTTAAAGTATCCCTTAAACAAATATATTCTATAATACAAATCCATGGGCACCAAGATATATGATTAGCTACACAGTACACAATTCTGCCACTACATTCTCAAGATCAATCACGAAGCGAAAGACGCAGATTGTCATGATATTTTTGAAGTTTACTACAAGATATTAATGGTTGAACAAAGATTAGATATTATATCACAGATATCCAAATGTAAGCATCTTGAAAAAGTTCTCCTGTGTATGTTTCTGATGTTGGGTCTTAGCTTCATATAGGACTGATAAGACATACATTACATACATACCATACCAACACAGGTGCACATATTAGTACTAAACTGAAAAAGTCAATTACATTTGTCAACCAACCAAAATTGTTTTATATTATTTGAGTATATATTTTTATGTTTCTATGCAAGCAAATTCAGGTTATACATATATTCCAAACACACACACACACAAACACAAATGCACGAAAATACAGACATAATATTTTTCAGAATGGAGATAACTTACAAACACTGCTTTTGTGGCTTGGGAAATGCTATCTACATTGTTCAACAGAGTGAAGTGATAAAAAGACTCTGAGGGGTGTTGCAACATCCCATACTTCCATACGAAGTATAAATACACAATAAAGTTCAAAAGTAAGTTTTCCAAATATTTTAATATTAGCTAGTTTCAAAATTAATTTAAATATAGTGAAATGTCCAGTTAAGGGGGTACTGTGTTATAATCAAGTTCTATTATAATTATAGGGTTAAATTCTTAAGATTTTATTTTGACTGTCAAAATGTATTTAAATCTTTTCTCTTGAAACATGCATAAAATAGCTTTTAAAATATATCTTAAATTTATCTCAGAGTTTTTGATTGTATCGTACTCTCAAAATTAAACATACATTTTGTTGTGAACTTAAAATTAAGTTAGCATTTATGCTTAGTGAATCTCCCCCATAAAAATACAACAGAGCTTTTGGAAATTAGCATTCTTGGCCAATGTAACACTCAACTTCTAATTACTAGATGTGAGTATATCCAAAGTCTTTTATGTAAACAGGTGAGATATATATAGATATATAGATATAGATATAAAACTGCACATTGGGTAATTTACGAAAAGCCAATAGATCACTTTTAGAATGTCTAGTAGGTATGGGTAAGCCTTCTTAGATGGTGGGGAATACATTAGCAACAGGAATGAAGAATAATTTCTATCCTCATAGAGTCTACTTTCTGTGGGAAGAAGACAAAAAAAAAGAAATCATTAAAATATATAGCATAACATGATAAAAACTGTAAAAAAAAAAGCAATAATGTAGGAAACAAGAGATGTGAAGTAACAAAAGGGTAAGTTGTGAAATTAACAGGCAGTGGAGAAAGGACTTATTGTGAAAGAAAGAATTCAATCCAAAATATGAAATAAATAAGGGAATTAGCTAGGTGGATACTGGGGCAAGAACATTCCAGGCAGAGAGAACTACAAGTACAAGAGTCCTGAGGACAGTGTAGCTAGAAGGGATGGGTCTAGAGATCAATGACTGAGAAGAAATTAGTAGGAGGGGGTGAATCCTTGTCAGCTTCAGCTTCTACTTTGAAAGCAATGCAAAAGAACTAGAGGGTTTTAATCCAAATATTAAGTATGATTTTACTATTCTTTTGACAATAGCCAAAGTGGAGAATGTGCAAGAGTAGAAGTAGACAGGTTATAACACTACTGCAGATATTCAGACCAGAACAGGGTGGTAGCCAACAAGGTGGGCATCTTTTCCTGATTTCATGACCAGTGAGAGAGAAAGGGAGAACCCAGTTTTGGACCTTAAAAGTTGGAAGCAGAACTTTCTACTTTCTGAGAAGGGAATGGCTCAAGGAAAAACAGGTTTCTGAGAAGAAAGAACAAAACAAAGCTTTTCATCTCTTTTAAAGACATTTTGAGTTGTCGCTTAGAGATCCAAGTGCAGATACCAGTCGATTAATTCATATAACAGTCTAGAATCAGAAGAGTAGCTCATTCTAGAAGCATCAGTTTGGAAGTTTTCTATTCCCTGTCTCAGGGAGACCAGGAAAAATCACCAAGGCACTACATATAGATAAGAGAGAAGGGTCTGTGGCTTGGGGGTCAGGACATTCCAACATATAGAGGTTGGGAGATGAGTAGGAATCCACAAGTGAGACTGAAAAAAGAGTGGTCAGTGAGAATGGAGAGAAATCGGGGTAAAGCCCAGTCCTGGAAGGGAAACTCAAGTAAGTAAGTAAGTAAGTAGATGAGTAGGAAAGAAAGGCAAATAGAGGAGTTAATAGAAAACTTTGGATGGAGGTACAGACTTTTTCATGACTGGAGTGAAAATAGAAGTGATCACAGAGGCAGCCTGGTAGGTTGTGAGGGGTTAGGAGTTTGGGGAATTTCACTTTTTTAAAAAAAAGATTTTATTTATTTATTTGACAGACAGAGATCACAAATAGGCAGAGAGGCAGGCAGAGAGAGGGAGAGGGGGTAAGCAGGCTCTCCGCTGAGCAGAGAGCCCAATGCAGGGCTCGATCCCAGGACCCGGAGATCATGACCTGAGCCAAGGCAGAGGCCTAACCCACTGAACCACCTAGGTGCCCCTGGGGAATTTCACTTTTAAGTGTATTTATTTTCTTACATCAGTAGAAAAAAATGTCATCAGTGGACAATGAAGACTAACGAGGTAGTGCTGGCAATTTCAGCAGGGAGAAGGTGATGTGGAATGGTCATCTGTTGGAGAGGGAGAGCACATGAAGAATAGGCTTCTCATGTGACTACTCTTTTTGACCAACACACAGATTTGGAAGATCCCCATTTGGGATATTAAGTTTAGAATGTGGTGAAGAGCTTAAAAAAAGGAAAACCTTTCCTTGAGATTAATATAGAACCATAGCTGGTATGGAAAAGAAACTGCCTCAAATATGTAAAGGCATTTTTATCATTATTCAGAGAGATGCCAATATTTTGTTTTGTTTCTTCTTCCATGTTTTGTTGGTTGGAAATACTGATGACCTAAGAAGTGAGAATTAAGTGGGAGCCCTGGGAAAAATGTGAATTTCCACCCAAGACACCCATCCTGCAACTGCAAATCAATAAAACATTAATTATTTGAGCTTTTAATATATGGTAGGTGTCAAGGTGAGATTTGCAAAGGGAGTTTCGTGAATAGGAAAAATATTCCAGAATAGTGGATCAAGTTCCATTTATATTTTTCAGTTGTCAGTTTCCCAATCACATTACACTTGGCAAATGGGAAATATCAAACTGAGCAAACTGAGAGTTTCTGGGCGTAAATATTTGTAAATTGTCTAATGTGGGTAAAATTCTAATACTGAATTAGAACCTGGCCACCTTAAATAATTTGAAGTTAGAAATTAATTGTAACAAAGTGAAACATTTAATCAATAACCCCACCTAGCCATTTGCACTTGACTTTCATCTGTAATCCAGGAGATGTCATTAGAAATCCTGATGAAAGGATTCTTTTAAAGAAAGAAAAGAAACTTAGTGCCTTTCTTTCCTTAGACTTGGCATGATTTCCATTTGATGGCTGTTTTGTCTCATGTTGCCTCTTTGTAGTTAGTAGCATGAGGTCACTGCTTTAGTCTGTCCTTTGAAGTTGAATTTTTCTTTTAAACTCTAGTTTTAGTAAAATATCCTCAAAATTACTTTCAGAGCTTTGCTTACTTATGAAGACACAGTGCTTAGAGTTGTTCTAAAAACTGATTAATTACGTTTTTATAATTAGGTACATGTGAGAAGTTGTCTTTTAAACAGCCAAAACATTTTTTAGAATCATAAGAAAGGACTATTTTATTTTTTAAGCCTGAAAGGTGTACACGCCTTTAAGAGGCAATTTAACAGTATTTGTTTTTCTCTGCTTCACAAACAGTGTCAGAAAACATGAAGGCAGTGTAAATGCAATATTTCTTCAAAAACTGGGGAGTGGATAAGTGGAATCGGAGTGGGCCTTTCCAAAGTTCTGAGTTAATTAAATGCGTTTTCGTTTTTCTTGATCTGATGGTGAGTGGTACACATATATATTGTTCCTTTAAAAAAAAAACAAAACCAACAACAAAACCTTCCACCTATGATCTAAGAGAGAGAGAGAAAGATGAAGATGAAAGAATTTTACCTTGTACAATTCTCAAAGAGTTGCTGTGTTAAAAATAAAGTTCAAAGGATCATTTTAAGAGTGACTGGGAGACAGAGGGTTCAACATAGAGGAACACAGAGCCACAAAACTAAATAGTTATTTTGTGGAATATACTAAAAAATCATACTCTGAGAAGGTATCTGTTGTTTTGAACCCTGCCTTCAATCTCAATTACCTTTATTTGGAATTAAACACCCCTCCAATAATTAAACCATACATGTGTGCTTGTATTTTTTTGGCTCCTGCTTTATTTGTGTTATTTATACACATTATGTTTATAATTACATACAATTACATGTGGTAACATTAGGTTATCACATCATTAAAATGTACAGTAGTCCCTCCTTGTCCATGGAGAATACTGTTTCAGTTTTTTCAGAGGATGCCAGAAACTGTGGATAGTACTGAACCTTATATATACATAATGTCTTTTTCCTACACATATGTACCTATGATAAAGTTTAATTTAAAAATTAGGTATAGTAAGAGATTAATACCAGTAACTAAAAATTATAATTTTTATATTATAATTATAATAATAAACTGTATTAAAAGCTATGTGAATGTCTTCTCTCTCTCTCTCTCTCAAAAAATATGTTCTTGTGATCATGTGAGAGGATAAAATGGGGAGGTGATGAGAGGAAGGAAAGTAAAGGATAGGCATTGTGACGTAGTGTTGGGCTACAATTGACCTACTGATGATACATCAGAAGGAGGATCATTTGCTTTCAAACTGTGACTGACTGTGGGTGATTAAAACTGTAGAAAGCAAGAGCATGAATAAGGGGGTACTACTATATATTTTAGTTAATAAATTTTAATTGATTTTCAAAAAATAAAATAAAATAAAACCTTCTTCATTTTTCCTGTGAGGTACTCAAGGCATAAATTCTTATCCCATCTTAGAAAATATGAAGTCGGAATGCCTGGGTGGCTCAGTCAGTTAAGCATCTGCCTTTGGCTCAGGTCAGGATCCCAGGGTTCTTGGAAAGAGTCCAGTGTAGGGCACCCTGCTAAGCAGAGAGCCTTCTTCACGCTCTGCTTGCCACTCCCCCTGCTTGTGCTCTCTCTCTGACAAATAAATAAATACAATCTTAAAAAAAAAGAAAATATGAAATCAAAGATAAATTACTATCTAATTCATTCATTCATATATGTATATGAGCATATACTCTGTGTCAGGTACTTTCTAGGTCTTCCAACCTAGGAGACTGAGTAGGAATTCAGTGGGAAACGATGTTCCTGGTAGAAGCAACAATATGAGCAAAGATAGGGAGATGCTAAAGAGCATGACATGTTGGAAGAATGGCAAATACCTCAAGTATTAATGAAATATGAACATGTGGTTGGAGAAAAAACAATTAATGAAGACAGTTAATTGAAGAGCTTAATGCTAAGGTGTTGAAACCTTTTCCTATAAGCAAAAGGGACACATTGAAGTTTTTTAAGGATCTTCAGTTTCCTAAAAGACAGATAGGTCTGGCAGAAATCTAACTCAGGTAGCATTATGCCTGCCACCTGGAATGGGGGAGACAGGAGATACAGACACATCAGGAAGTTATTGGAATAGTTGAAGGAAGTATGATGATAAAAATGTTTCAATGTTGATGGAACATAGAGGATAGATTCTAGGGACATCTAAGATTTGCCAACATATTGCATGTGCACATGAGAAAGAGAGATGTCGGACTGGCTCTGTTCTTCCTAGGTGTTTTAAATGAAAATTTGGTAAAGTCATGAGATTAGACAGAAACATAAGAAGAGGAGGAGGTTTAAAAGTAATGATAAAAAGTTTGATTTTTGATATACTGTTCTTTTATACATGTTCCTGCTGACAGGGAGGAGGAAATTCAGGTTTGTACTTCAGGATACTATTCTGGGCAAAAGATACAGAATTTGTTCTATTGTTGCTTAGATATATTCAAATCCACAGCAAATATATCAAGCACAAAAGGAGATTGCACACTGGGATAAAATAATAGAAACTTGGAGAACATTTATTTAATGAAGAGATAGCAGAAGAGCAAAGGAAATTAATTCAAAATCATGTATGAGTTACAAAGTAACACAGGATAGATATGTGTTACAAAGACTAAAGAAGGAAACAGATCCAGGAAAGAAGTAGTCTTGAAATAATGTCAAAGACAGTGTGATCAAGTACTATGAAGAAAGAAAAGCAGTCACTGATTTTAGAAAAGATGGTGTCTTTAATAAACATAGGAGGAAGACTTTCAGTAGACTGTTGAGCCAAAGGGTTCATCACAGTAAGATGAGCAGCAAAAGGTAAGTGAAATGTAGGCCAGAAAAAGGAGGTCATCTGCAGAAAAGGAGATTAATTTCATAGGGAGAAACATAGGAAGGTTAAGAAACAAAGGTATATAGAAGACTCCTGTTGCTTGTATATCCTTTCTTCTCTTCCTGTAATAAAGAAACCTCTTTCTATTGGGAAATGAATTCCTTCTCACAACCATTCTGTTTGAGTCTGGCAACAGTTCTAACCCAGGGCACTTTGGCTGGCTCTAGCCAACCAAAGTCCTCTCTTGTCTGCAGTTTCTGGCTTGGAGCAAGAAGGCTGGAAGCCACACTGGGTCCCATGTGGGACTAGACCATATGTGGTGGAAGTAAGTTTGGCCAACACATAGAAGGAAATAAAGATATAAAAGAAAGATGTTTTCATTTGAGCCCCTGGATACAGTTATGTCAAAGACTAGCTCTTTCTTTGGTCTTCAAATTTGTGAGCCAATAAATTTCTACATGTATTTAAACTAGTTTGATTTGTCATTTGCAACCACCAGGATCCTGATACTCTAGCTGGATGTCAAAAAGCTACCATAAATAAGGTAGAATACACAAAACAAGGAAATTTCGATGGATGGAGTAATTTCACAGAGGAGGAATGTGGGAATCTAATCACTAGCAAGTGGGAAATATATTCTTTTTTTTTAAGATTTATTTATTTATTTGACAGAGAGAGACACAGTGAGAGAGGGAATACAAGTAGGGAGAGTGGGAGAGGGAGAAGCAGGCTTCCCACTGAGCAGAGAGCCCTATGTAGGACTTGATCCCAGGACACTGGAATCTTGACCCGAGCCAAAGGCAGACACTTAATGACTGAGCCACCCAGGCACCCACGGGAAATATATTTTTAAATAGAAGGGGCGGGGCATTTCATAGTCTCAGGACAAAAAGATGAACAAAGTATCTCTGTCAACAGAAGGAAGGGAGGGAATACAAGGACATAAAATAGGATTTAAAACACTTGAGGAATGATAATAAGTTGGCCAAATTATTCCAGGTAGCCAACTCCTCAATTCTAAGAAAATTCCCTTTCAAATAAATAATATGCTCAATTTAGGAGCATACTTCCATTCCAATTGATTTTTAAGATATTGATGCAATATCTTAGTATATACACTTCAGTAAAATTCTTTGCACTTCCCCCACCATACACACACACACACACGTATTACCAAAGTTTTGAGCCATTTTCTCCTGACAGAGAGATCTATATTTTTAATAATGTATCTGATGAAAACTCTGCTTTTCATAACACAGTAATTTTGGAACCAAATAAACATAATGAGAAAGGATGTATGGGTCAAGTGACAAAGTACAAAATCTGATTCCCCATAGTGGAAACAGATCTCACTTTGAAATTAACTAAGAGATCAAGATTAGCAAGACATCTGTGGGATAGTGGTTCATGCAAGAGAGAATTTAGAATTACTTGGACTATACTTACCACTTTGGTTTCATATGAATTCTCTGATTAGAGGAACTCCATGGAAACTCTATGTTAGAGGAAAGAATGCTATAATTGTTCTACCTGCATCTTTGTAACTGCAAAGGATCAAAGATAAGTAGCCCTCCTTACTGAGGTATATTTACAGTCAATGCTACTTTCAAACTTAGGCGTCATATTATTTATAATATACATTAACTTCCAGCAGTGGAGAGACTCAAAATTCTGAAATGGAAGTATGACTTTTATCATGAGCTGTCTGTGGACGGGAAAAAGAGAAAAAAATAAGTCAACATGGTTGCTGGACTGGTAATATCAGAAATAGCAACACAGAGGTGTTAGGCCAGCTACTCTGGTGGCTTGTTAAAGACAAATAGGCAAGTTGCCCAGCAAAGGGATAGAAATGGCCCTATTCCAGAGGTCAGTGAAAGCCCTGACTGATGTCTTCAAGAATCTATTTGGAAACCTCAAATCCTCTGACAAAGAGTGGGAGGAAAAGAATCTGAGCATAGGCAATAGTATAACCCTTGCATCAATTACTTGTGCTCATGGCTGGAGAGAATCCATAACACCCTCACTTCTTCCATTAGCCAAGACATGTGCAGTAGAATGGAGTGACCAGAGGTCTTCTCCTAAATGGATGGCAATGTGGGAACTTACTCTGAGTCCCTACTGAAAATTAATGTAGCTGCACCTACTGGAAGGCTGGTTTCCATCTCCACCTGAAACCACTGCTGGGAGTTGTGGGTTGGGGGGGGGGGATGTTAAGGAAAAAACAGATGGTGAGTGACACTGCAGATGGAAGATATATTACTCCTGTTGTTTCTATTTCTTAATTAAAGTGGAAAAATAATTTGTATTTTCACGAAATATTTTGGTTTTCTTAGCACAATCATTAATGTTGTATCATTTTATCCTTTCAAATTACCTTATAGGAGAAGTTTCTGTTTCAAATAAATTTAAATGGGACAAAAAATAAATTCCAGCAATATAAGAAAGGACAGGATTCTATCTGTTTGTGTTACTTGAAGTACAATCTGTATAGTTGATGGTACTAGCCTTCACTGATTAGGGTCCAACCTAAACTTCTTCCAACAACTGCATTTGAACATGGGCTTCAGCTTGACCTCATAGGAACCCGGGATTTGGCTCCTTTCTATCACCTTAGTTCCACCATGCTCCCTTACGGTTTTCTTTCCACAGCTTGAAACATTCTTTTTGTCCTCATTTACTATAATATTTTATCAAAATTCACAAACATACAAATACACACTTACCCTCTGACTTTTATTCTACGCTCCTGGAAAACAGATTCAGGCCAGATGCTGCCGTTCTCCCGCAGCCTGGCCATTTTGTCCCGCATCAATCACAGCAATCTTTCTTCTGACTGGAGGTGACCTCCCTATGCTTTCCATTCCTGTTCTTGAGGCAGCCCCTACAAATCACTAGGACATGGTGATTGAGATAAAAACTATTTATCATTCTAGATACGATTTACAACCCACACACAAGAATAAAATAATTGCTTAATCAGGTACAATGATATGATATAGAAGGACACACAAATAACTTCTTGACACAGAAGATATTCTGTTTTTTTGATTGTTTGAATAGAGAGTGCGTTCACTAAAACAGGTAACACAGAGAAACAGGTTTAGAGTAGAGAGAGGTCAATGTCAAAGATAAAGGTCAAAGTGTGAGATGACCTTGGATCATCCTAATACAGATATGTGTGTGGCAGTCAGACATTCCAGACTGAAGCCCCCAAACAAATTCTGACTTAGGAGGATATACTTCAGAGTCCCTGGTGTAAAAACTTGAGAAAAGTCAGTTATGGATGAGGTCACCCAGAGATCAACAAAGATGGAACCTTAAATAACAGTCCTTATATTGAAGGAGGATCTGGGGGAAAGAAGCCTCTATGTAATCAAGAGGGGACAGTTAGCCAACCAGCAGAAACAGGAGGGGAAACTGAATAGAAATTGAATCTCCATGCTGGGGGCAGTGGTCAGAGTCTAATGCCAGAGCGAGGTCAATTGAAGTAAGAATCAAAAGTGAAAGCCTATTTAGGCTTTGGGAAAGTGAAGGGCACTGGCACTGTTAGCTTTCAGAAGTGCGTCAGGGTCCAGAGAGAGACTGCACCAAGTTGAGATATAGGATGCAGAAAGGACAGTGACTGCAGGCTACTCTCTCTCGGAGATTGGCTTTGACACCAAGATGGAATGGAGGGCAGAAGTTGGAGGATGATGTATTCAACCCGAAGGAAGTTTCTTTATTTGGAGGACGCTTGGCCATGTTCATAGGCAAAAGGAAAATTTCTACTAGATTATAAGGCTGGGTCAGTTAGTAAGGCAGAAGCAGGAGTAAAAGAGGGTCACTAATACAAAGCTAGTTCCCCTTAGTAAGAGGGACAAAGGCAGTAGGTGTGGATATAAATAAAAATAACACTTGTAAGGGATGAAGAGGAAATTGAGGGAAAAAACTATTTTCTGTTAGGTAGGAGGCAATATTTTCTGGTGCTAGGGATGTTGTGGGTATTGATGGAGCATTCATGGGGGAGAGTATCTGTGTTAGTGTTCTGAAGCTTTCCAAACAAATTACCCCAAATTTGGTCCTTTTAAACAACAGACACTTATTCTCTCAAAGTCTGGTAGCCAGAAGTCTAAAACCAAGGTGTCAGCGGGGACGCGCTTTTTCTGACAGTTTAAGAAGATTCCTTCCTTGCCTCTTCGAGCTCTGGCAGTCGCCTGGCTTGTGGCTGCAGAATTCTAATCTTTACCTTCATCTTTATGTGACCTTTTCTTCCTTCTCACTGTGTGCCGCTTACAAGGACATTAACTGGATTTAGAGCCCGTTTACATAATCTGGGATGATCTGATCTCAAGATCCTTAATTTACTGACATCCACACAGAACTTTAATATATATATATAAATATATATATAAATAAAAATAAACAAATATATAAACATATATATATACATATATGTAAACATATATAATATATATACATATATATAAATATGTATATATACACACATATATGTTTGTTTATGAGGGAGAGTCAGGGTGAGGGAGGGGTAGAGGGAGAAGGAGAGAGAGAGAATTCTAAGCAGGTTCCACGCCCAGTGGGGAGCCCCATGCAGGGCTGGATCTTAGAGATCCACTGAGATCATGACCTGAGCAGAAATCAAGTCAGACGCCCAGCCCACCAAGCCACCCAGGTGCTTCCAAAACTTTTTTTTTTTAAAATGTCTCAATCACAGGAAAGGGGTGTGGGGGGACATAACTTTTGGGGAGTCACCACTTCAACCCACTATAGTATCTGCTGAATTCTGTTTCAAGAAGGAAGACTTGAATACATTTTATAATTTTCTCCTACTTCAAATTCATAGACATGATTTTATCATATACAAAAATAGAGTCCTATGCAAAAACTGAAAGGAGTCAATCTAGATGAACTGGAAATTCTAGAAAATCCCTGAGAAATAGAAAAAAGAAAAAAAGCCACAGAGCAAACCACAGTGGCAAACTGTAAAAGCAACATCTTGACGGTCTGTGCTGGGAGGGCATGGAGCCTGTGAACATGAGGGGAGCGAGGAGGGACAGCAGAATTATCACTTATGTTGTCATAGCAGCAGCCATCAGATAGCCCCCCCCCCCCCACGGAAAGGTCTCTGGGTAGAAACGGTAAGCGAAGGAGTTTAGGAAAAGGGAAGCAAGCACACACGTATCCTGAACAGCTAACATTTTGTTGTGAGTACCCCTTAGAAAATTAACTGCTAAGGGATGCTGCTCTCTTAGTCACTAAAAAGAGAAGAGGCACAGATTAGCGTGTATGTGTTTCTCTGAAACTGTCATGCAGTTTCAAATGAGCCTGTCATACAGGATATCTCAGTTACAAAGATAAGTGCACCAATAAGAAACAAATATTGAATAGAATCCTGAAAGAGAGATGGACAAGCTACTCAATGGAAAGTTTGCATGTCATGTCCGAAGAGTCAACAGCCATCAGAATAGAGTTCTACAAAGTATGTTTAATGTATATTTAATATTAATATCTACAGAGAGATACAGGAAGATATCACACCCACAGCAAGAATAGGTAATTGTGAAATAAGAAATGAGTAGAGATTTTTAAGAAGTAGAAATACAGTTGTTGAAATGAAAAAAAAAAAAAAAAGAACCCACCATGATTATCCAGACTAGAAAGGAAGATGGATACACCTGATAAACACCTAAATGCCCTGAAGCACAAAGCCAAGGCATGAGTGTCCAGTAACTCCAAAGAATACATTGATGGAAGACATGAGACAGACATAGAGAATGAATGAAAAATTTGCACTTGTCTATAAAAGTAATCTTAGTCATAATGAAATCAAGCACTTCTATACTACTGAAAATGTGCCAAGCACTGATCTAAGCAATTGACATTTTACTAATTTATTTAGTCCTCACAACTAGCCTTTGAGGAAGAGAAGTTAGTGACTCACCCAAGGTCACATGGCTAATAAATGGAGAAGCTGGGAAATGAACCTTTGGAACCAGGCTCCAGATGGCAGCCAGTCACCATCAGGCTAAGCTGCCAGACCATGAAAATAATAAACATAGACAGGAAACCTAAGTGAATAAGTGATAGTAGAGTATCCTACAGAGCTTCTCTGAGGACAAAAACAATAGAAACAGAAGATAAAACAAACGACCACAACAAACCCATCTCTAGTTCATTTTCTTTTCTTCTCAGCATTCCAGACTGATCAACAAAGTTGACAAGGAGGGAAGAATGTTGTGTGTTTGGGTAATTCATGAGGTATTTCCATGCTTTAGAAGATTTTCTAAAACCACCTTCTTTAAAATCAGGGTTAATTAGCAGAGTATACCTAAATCCTAAAGTTGTATTTTCCAAAAATATTTCTAGTTACTCAACATAAAAACATAAATACAAGCAGTATAATGAGCCCAGTGAGAGTGAGTTAGAAAAAAGATTCCAATGACTAAGGAATAAAACACTATCCCTCACTATAAAGAAGTCTATAAATTTTATTATCTTTACCCATATCTGAATCTCCAATTACAAAGGCTGTCATGTTGCCAATGGAATAGGTATTTATCCAATCCATTTGATGTTTCTGAAATTATTTTGTTTCAATGCAGCTACAGGCACATCTCTTTTTATGGTGCTTCACTTTCCTGCATTTCACAGATAAATTGCATTTTTTACAAATTGAAGGTTTGCAGCAACCCTGCATTGAGCAAGGCTGTCAGCACCATTTATCCAGCATTCACTCACTTCACGTCTCTGTGTCACATTTTGGTAATCCTCACTGTATTTCAAACTTTGTCATTATTATTAAATTTGTTCTGGTAAACCATGATTGTCTCGGGCACCATGAACTCATAGAAGACTACAAAATTAATCAATAAAGATTGTGTATGTCTGACTGTTCCAACCACCAGCCATTTTCCCATTTCTCTCCCTCTCCTCAGACTTCTCTACTCCATGAACCACAACAATATTGAAGTAGGCCAACTATTAACCCTACAATGGCCTCTAAGTGTTCAAGGGAAAGAAGAATCACACATCTCCCATGCTAAATCAAAAGCTACAGATGATTAAGCTTAATGAGGAAGGCATGTCTGAAGCCAAGATAAGCTGAAAGATGGGCCTCTTGCACCAAACAGTAAGCCCAATCATGAATGCAAAGGAAAAATTCTTAAAGGAAACTGAAAGCGCTAACCCAATGAACACACAATGATTAGAAAGTGAGACAGACTTATTGCTGATATAAAGACAGGGTGTGTGGACTGGAAAGAAGATCAAAGCAGCCACAACATTCCCTTAAGCCAAAAACTGATCCAGAGCAAGGCCCCAAGACTTTTTGATTCCATGAAGGTAAAGGGAGATGAAGCAAATGCAGAAGAAAAGCTGGAAGTTAGCAGAGTTTGGTTCATGAGGTTAGGTTTAAGGAAAGAAGCCATCTCGTTAACATAAAAGTGTAAGGTGAAGCAGCAAGTGTTGAAGTACACACTGCAGCAAGTTATCTAGAAGGCTTATCAAGACAAATAATGAAGGTAGCTACACGAAACAACAGATATTCCATGGACACACAACAGTCTCCTATTGGAAGAAGATGCCATCTAGGACTCTTAGCTACAGGGGAGAAGTCAATGCCTGGCCTTACACTTCAAAAGACAAGAGGACACTCTTGTGTAGGGGCTAATACAGCAGGTGACTTGAAGCCAATGCTCAGTTACTATTCCAAAAATCCTAGGATCCTTAAGAATGATGCTAAATCTATTCTGCCTGTGCTCTATACACAGAACAAAATCCCTGAAGGACAGCATAGCCATTCACAACAGGTTTACTGAATATCTTAAGCCCACTGTGGAGATGTACTGCTCAGAAAACAAGATTCTTTCAAACTGTTATTGCTCCTTGACAATCCATCTGGTCACACAGAGCTCTGATGGAGGCAGACAGTGACATGAATGTTGTTTTCTTGCCTCTTGACATAACATACATTCTGCCAACACAGTCATCCACTCCTGGATCAAGGAGCCCTTTTGAGGTTCCAGTCTTATTATTTAAGAAATACACCTCATAAGGCTACAGCTGGTATGGGTAATGATTTCTCTGATGGACCCAGACAAAGTAAATTGAAAACCTTCTGGAAAGGATTCACCATTCTAGATGCCATGGAGAACATTTGTGATTTGTGGGAAGAAGCCAACATATCAACATGAACAGAAATGTGGGAGAAGTTGAGTCCAACCATGAGACATGACTTTGAGGGGATCAAGGCTTCAGCGGAGTAAGTAATCACACATGTGGTGGAAATAGCCAGAGGAAAAGAATGGGGAGAGGAGTCGATTGTGACCGAACTGCAATGTCATGATCAAACTTCACCAGATGAGCGAAGAAAGTAGTTTCTTGAGATGAAATCTCCTCCTCGTGAAGATGCTGTGCAGACCGTTGAAATGACAGCAAAGGATTCAGAATATGACATAAACTTAGCTGATCAAGCAGTGGCAGGGCTTGTGAGGATCAACTCCTATTTTGAAAGAAGCTCTACTTTGGGTCTGACGCTATCAAACAGCACCTCATGCTACAGAGAAATCGATCATGAAAGGAAGAGTCAGGCAATTAGAGAAACTTTCCTGTTGTCTTATTTTAAGAAACAGTCACTCCAGTGTTCAGCAAGGGTCAGCCCGACCAGTCAGCAGCCATCAACATGGAGGCCAGACCTTCCACCAGCAAAAAAGATGACGACTCACTGAAAGCTCAGATGATGACTCTCATTTCTTAGCACTGAACTACTTTTTAACTAAGGTATGTCCTTTTTTAGACATAATGCTATTGCACACTTAACAGACTACAGAGTAGTACAAACATAACTTTCATATGCCCTGGGAAAGCAAAAATTATTTTGACTTACTTTGTTGCAATATATACTTTCTTACATTGGTCTGGAACTGACGCTGGGGTATCTCTGAGGTATGTGTGTATGTAGCCAATATTAATTATACTACCATGTCATTATTATACAGAGCATCACTGCCATGAGCAAATGTTCATTTTCCATTTGCCCAAGAGAGCAGGATCCTGAACAATTATGGGGAAAAAAAAGATATATTCTGATGTGGTATTATTCAAGGTTGACCTATTTGGACAGCACGACTTTATAAAGCACTGGGGTCTATATAATGCACCTGAAAAAGATGCAGGGCTTCTCAATAAAAAAAAAAAAAAAGTGCTTAAAAATGAATATAGTAATTCTTTTCACGTATAAAGGAAATTGCTGTTGTATCATTACATGTGACTGTTTATACAATACAACAAGCTTATGGGCCTTAGACACATGATGAAGTTAGAATTGAGAGATTCCTTTATAAAAACTAATAGGAACTGGAATTAGGCTTCCTGCCCCCATGTTCTTGCCACTCCACCATGAGATACAGCATTTTACTTCGGAACAACCATGCAGAACTTTACATGTAACATGCTAATTTTAAAGCAAATTTTAAGAGACTTGATAGAACGATATTTGATAATTTCCTTTAGGAATTAATTCCAGTATTTAACGCCACTGTGTAATTGAGGGAAATTTCTCCTGCTACAGGAGAGAATCCAGCCTCTTAGTTCAGGTTATTATGTGTGTTTTTAATTAAACTCAGCACAGTTGAGAGAAGAAAACATCCTAAAATTTGTTCTTTAATGAGCCATGTTATGGAGCGCTAACACCCTCGGAAGTACAGCAACTTGTCTAACTCAATCACCTCACCCACAATGGCATCTGAAATTTCATATACGTATGTTATTTTTTCTAATTAATTCTGATATCTAACCAATTAAAAGTAAACTAAAATTAAATGTACACAGTTCAGAGAATATTAATTTTAAAACATTTATGAAATTACCACTGGATTTAAGTTTTTTATTATGTTATGTTAGTCACCATACAGTAAGTCATTAGTTTTTGATGTAGTGTTCCATGATTCATTGTTTACGTATAACAGCCAGTGCAAAATTACCGCTGGATTTAAGCAAGTGAATACTATCAGCTGCCAGCCGCCTAAAGCCTCCATTTGAATGAACTATGCTACTGTCCTAAAGAGTGCATAAACCGTCCACTTGACTTTCATTATTACTTGACCATCTATGTCTGTAAGCCCAGATAATATGTGATTGCCTTACACGATTTGGATATTTATGTGAATGGAATTCATACCATGTTCATTCTCCCATAAGTTGGATTTATTTGCTTATTCTGATTCTTATTTTTTGAGGCTCATACGTCTGGCTGTAGTAATGATAGGATGTTTATTTTCAATGCATGTCACAGTGTAAATGGACCCTCAGTATATTTTGCCAGCCACTTTTTCTTTTTTAAGATTTATTTATTTATTTATTTGGCAGACAGAGATCACAAGTAGGCAGAGAGGCAGGCAGAGAAAGAGAGAGGGGAAAACAGGCTCCCCGCTGAGCAGAGAGCCTCATCCCAGGACCCTGGAATCATGAACTGAGCTGAAGGTGGAGGCTTTAACCCACTGAGCCACCCAGGCGCCCCTTGCCAGCCACTTTTGATAGCATATTTGGTTTGTTTGCAATTTCTTGCTATTAAAAGTAATTTTACAAGAATTTATCCTGATGAATATTTCTAGAGGCAAATATAACGAGAATTACTCTAGTCTGTATGCATGGGGATGGATTTGCTTGGTCACAAACATACCCATGCCAAATGACTGGTAGTAAAAATCACCAAAGGATTTTTTATAGTTTATATTTATCCTATCAGTAATATTGAGTGTATTTTTAACTTTTGAAATTTGGGTTTGTTTTGGAATTGGGTTGTGTTTTAATGTCAAGTTCCCCACTTTTAAAAGCTTTTAGAAAACAAAGTTATGAAACATTTATATTTCCTCCTCTGCACATTGCCTATTTGTCTTACTGATTTTATGAATTACTTATTCTGTTTATATTCTGAATACTATTTATGTGCAGTTTATAAATACGAGAAATCTTTTACACATTATTACTTCTATTTTCCTTCTCTGTGCAGTTGTCTTTTGATAAACGTAGGTTCTTTCCTTTTTTTCTGTCATGAACATTATCAGTCATCTTTTAGGCCATGTACTTTCTATTATTTGGTTAAACGTTTTTCTACCACCACAATCATAAAGATATTTTCTTATAGCTATACAGATTAAGTCTTAATTTTTTAAAAGGATTTATTTATTTATTTATTTATTTATTTATTTATTTGAAACAGAGATACAGAAAAAGAGAGCATGAGCAGGGTGGGAGGCAGAGGGAGAGGGAGAAGCAGACTCCCTGCTGAGCCAGGAGCCTGACATGGGACTCGATCCCAGGACGATAGGATAATGACCTGAGCTGAAGGTAGATGCTTAACCACAGATACGTCTTGAATTCATCTAATATTTATTGGGTACAGTGTGAGGTAGGAATCAATTTCATTTAGCTATTCTAATACATGACCAGGTTTTCCAATATTATTTATTGAACGGTCTCTCTTTTCTCCATTGACTTGCAACACCTACTGTTCTATAAATCAAATTTGCATTCATGGATAGAAGGCTTCCTGGGCTTGCAATGTTAGTCATTCATTTACTTGTCTCTCTCTTCATCAACTCCACTGTCTTTTTTTTTTAAGATTTTATTTATTTATTTGACAGACAAAGATCACAAGTAGGCAGAGAGGCAGGCAGAGAGAGAGGAGGAAGCAGGCTCCCCGCCGAGCAGAGTGCCCGACTTGGGGCTTGATTCCAGGACCCTGGGATCATGACCTGAGCTGGAGGCAGAGGCTTTAACCCACTGAGCCACCCAGGTGCCCCAACTCCACTATGTCTTAATCACTATAATTTTTTTTTAAATAAAACGGTGCTTAAAAGGAAATTTCATCATTTTATTTTTCTTCTTTAAAGTGGCCTGGCTGTTTTGGTCTTTTACTCTTTATATAGAATCACTTTTCCACATTCCACAGCAAATCCTGTTGAGATTTGTTTTTGTTTTCTAATTTGAAAGCATATTTTAAGTTGATGGCACATATATATTACCAAAATTTAATATACAAGAACACATTGTTTCTTTCCTTTTACTTAGGTTTTTAAAATATATCTCTCAAAAAATAAAACATAAAAAAATGAAAAACACCTTTCAATATAATTGTATATATTCTTCTGCTGGAAGGTTTGTTCATCATTTGTTAGTCTAATTATGAAGTATTTTACATTTTTGATGTTAATAATTTTTATGTTAATACAGTCATAATTCTCCAACTGATTTTTACTATTGTAAACTAAACAGTAAATGTTTCCTTTTGCATATTGTTATCAAGTAACATGACTGATTTCTAAATTAACTCTAATAATTATAAGTTCAATTATGCTATCTAGTTATAATGACAGCATTGTTTCTTCCTTTCTAATTTTTATACTTTTTTTTTCCCCTTATCTCAAGACATTACCTAGGGTCTTCAATGCAATGTTAAATGGAAATTGTGCTAATGAGAACCACTGGCTTGTTTCTTGTTTCTAATTTTAAAGGACAGTTTTCAACATACACCATTAATATGGTGTTCATTGTGTTTTAGTAAGAATCATTTACTATGGGACACCCGGGTGGCTCAGTCAGTTAAACATCTGTCTTAGTCTCAGGTCATGATCCCGCGGTCCTGGGATCAAGTCCCACATTGGGCTCCCTGCTTAGCAGGAAGTCTGCTTTTCCTTCTCCCACTCCCTGTGCTTGTGCTCTCTCTCTGCCAAGTGAATAAAAAGAAAAAATATTAAAAAAAAAAAAAGGAATCATTTACTATGCTAAGAAAGTTCTCTTATGTTTTTAGTTTTCTAAGGATGCTCATTCTCAATGGATAATAAATGTATAAATTTCCTCAAAGTTCTTCTGTAGGAATAATGAGGTGAATTACATTAATTCATTTTCTAGTAAGAAATGGTCTTCACATTCTTGGCATAAACCAAGCTTACTTTATGCTATATGTTTTTGTTTTATAAAGTGCTAGATTTAGATGCAAATAATGTACTCAGTATTTTTGTATCTGTTCATGAATCATTTTTAGACTCTAATTTGCCTTTTCATTTTTTATACTCTTCTGTTTTTATTGTAAGCCTTTCTTTTTTTCTATGGTCTGGAGGAGTTTGCATAAATTGAAATTATCTGAAAAGAATGTATGTTGCAAACCACCTGGACCTGGTATTACCACAATGAGAATTTTTTTCAATGTGTCTATTATTTTGATGGTGAAAGAAGCATTCAGATTTACCATTTCTTCTGGAGTCAGTTAGGATGAGCTGAGTTCTTTTAAAATTCATTCGTTTCATCTAATTTTTAAATGTATAATTAGATTTCATCTAATTTTTAAATCTGATTTCATCTAATTTTTAATTTTTTTTAATTTTTTTATTATTTATTTATTTATTTGTCAGAGAGAGCGAGAGAGCAAGCACAGGCAGAGTGGCAGGCAGAGGCAGAGGGAGAAGCAGGCTCCCTGCCGAGCAAGGAGCCCGATGTGGGACTCGATCCCAGGATGCCGGGATCATGACCTGAGCCGAAGGCAGCCACTTAACCAACTGAGCCACCCAGGCGTCCCTGATCTAATTTTTAAATGTATAAAGTTTTTATAATATTCTTTTATTAGTTGCATAATGTTAATAGCATCTTTTGTTGGATCTATTTTGTTTTTCAAAGTGGTATATTTTGAGTATCCGTTTTATTAACCTTACAGAGATGATAGATTTCATTAATGTATTCAAATAGCACTCTTGGTTATGCTGATCTTCTCTGTTGTACTTTTATTAATTTCTACATTTTATGTTTCCATTTTTTTGAATTATCTTTTTAAATTATCTAGCTTTTAATTCAAGTTGGATACCTGGCTTATTAACTTTTAGCTTTATTTCTGTTCTAAATTAAACCCTTAACAGGTGTCTGGGTGGCTCAGTCAGTTAAGCAGCCCACTCTTGATTTCAGCTCAGGTCAGGATCTCAGTGTCCTAGAACAGAGCCCCAGGTTGGGCTCTGTGCTAAGCAGGGTGTCTGCTTGAAGATTCTGTTACTTCTTCTCCCTCTGTCCCTTCCCCAACTCATGCTCTCATTCTCACTCTCTCTCTACAATAAATTAGTAAAATTAAAAAAAAAAACCTCTTTAAACTATACATTTTCCTTAAGTACATGCCAGAAGTTTTGAAATGTAGTAATTTCAGTTTACTTAATTACAACTAAATACTTAATATTTTTTTAATTTTGATGTTTTGATTTGTGAGATTTTAGATATAATTTTTTAATCTCCAAGTATGTGAAGTTTCTCATTGAAACTTATTATTGATTCGTAATTTAATTCCATTGTGATTGAAGACTGGCCATTTTAACTCCTTCTGCTGTTTAAACAGTTACAGTCTTTACATCTTACTGTTTTAGTGATTACCGTAACTATTTTAACATGCACTCTAAACCAATTAAACATTACAATGAGTGTATTTACTCTTCTACTGAACAAAACAAAGACTTTATATATTTTAATTCTAATCATACACTCTTGCCTGACATGTTACATTTGCCTTGTATTTGAGTTCTATTATTTTATTCCCACATTTGGAAGGTATTATTACTATTTATATAGTGATTTTTCTTAGAATTTATGCACATATTTCAATACCTTTTCCCCCCCAATTTGTTGTTCTACTTCAGACTTTACTTCTCTTACCACTTTTCTTTAATCTAAAATTCATTCATTGGAATTTAAATTCAATGTAGTAAAAATCTATAGGTAGTAAATTCTCTTAATGTTTATTTTTTCCCCTGAAAATTGCTTTCATTTGTCCCTTATTCATCTTTTCCCTTTAAAGATTTATTTATTTATTTGAGAGAAAGAAAAAAATTGAGCAGGGTGGCGTAGGGGCAGAGGGAGAGAATCTCAATCAGACTCCCCACTAAGAACAGAACCCACCATGGGCTCCATTCCAGGACCCCAAGATAATGACCTGAGCCAAAATCAAGAGTCAGCTGCTTAACCAACTAAGTCACCCAGACATCCCATTTGTCCTTTATTCCTGAAAGATAGTTTCACTGCATCTAGAGTTCTAATTTGACATTTATTTTTTTTCAATATGGCAATAATATTTCATTGCCTTTTGTCCTTTATTCTTGTTTCTGAGAAGCCAGATATTAGTCAAATAGCTGTTCCTTTCTCAGTAAATTGTGTTTTTCTTTGCTTGCTTTTATGATTTCTCTATCTCTGATCATTTTGATGACTTTAAATGTGAAATTCATTTTATTATTTGCTTGGGTTGTTTTATTTCTCCTACTGAGAAATGTCTTTTTCAATAATGTTGAGAAATTCTTATTTATCATTTCTTTGTATATAGATTTTTCCCCCATTACATATGGTATTCTTTCTAAAATTCCAATTAGATACACCTTAGATTGTCTCAATCTCCTCATTGTCTTGCATTCTTTTTTCATATTTTCTTTTTTTTAAGATTTTATTTATTTATTTGATAGAGATCACAAGTAGGCAGAGAGCAGGTTGGGGGGGGGGGGGAAGCAGGCTCTCCACTGAGCAGAGAGCCTGGTGTGGTGCTTGATCCCACGTCCCTGGGATCATGACCTGAGCCGAAGGCAGAGGCTTTAATCTACTGAGCCACCCAGGCACCCCGCTTTTTTCATATTTTCCAGATAGAAGTTTCTATGATAAATTCTGAGTATTTTTTCAATTTCAAAAATATCAAAAGATATTTTTATCTTTTCCAAATCTGTATAAGATCATGGCTAATAATAATAATAATTATTATTATTATTTCTAGAAGTTTATTTTCCAAAATTCCTGAATCTCTTTTTACTTGCTTGTACTTTCAAACTTTTCCTTCATTACAAAAATCCTAGCCATAATTAAGTTTATAATTTGGTGTGTGGTATTTCCAGTTTTACATCTTGATGGGTATGATCCTAATGTTTGTTTAACTCTCATTCGTGGCAGCCTTTTGCTATAATAATATGTGACTTTTGTCCATGAGTGTTTCATTCTCAGACTTTTGTCTTGGGTATTATGTGAGACCAAAGTTTAAAGTTGCCATTCCTCTAGAAAAGAGAGTCATCACCTGTGTAAGCTGCCCGGCATGATCTTAAAATAAGTAAATGTGAGATTCTTCACATAATAAAATTGTGAATTACAATCCAAGAAGGACTTCTTTTCTTTTTTTAACTCCCTACTCCTGGTACCATGGTATGATGGACAAGTGTCTTTGGACTGTTTTTTGGTCCATATTTTATTTAATACTTGAATTTTGCCCCCTTCTCTCATGCAGCCTTCCCCTCACCACCACCACACAGAGGATGGGAATGTTAAATTCCACATTTATCTTCTGAATTCCATACCTTAGGGACTCCCCAGTCTTTATCTTTTGTCCCCAGGTCCTACAAAGCCATGTTTAAAAAGGTCAGGTCTCCAGAATTCCACAAAATTCTTCAGGGGAAGACTAGCTTGATCCTCACTTTCCACTCAAGAGTTCTAGCTTTCTTCACATGCTGGCCTTTGTGGATTTCCCATTTTGTCAGTTCTGACTTTCCTTCTTTCAATTATATTATATACAAATGAAAATAATGAAATAATTTTAAAAGTGTAGTAAAAGAGGAGCTGTAATCTCTTTTCCTCTGAGTTTACTATGCAATAAATGTGTTAAAACTAGTTAAAATGTAAACACTTTCTAATTGATACCATATGTATTTGGAAGTATAAAAAGCTGCCCAGACATTTTACACTAGATAAATTTGCCTTGAAGCATGTTCCTTAGTTTGCCTCTCCAGTTTTTATTTAGCATGTGACTTTTTTTCTAACTTAGGTATAACCGACATACAACATTACAACAATTTCATATGTACAATTACCACATGGATTTCTGGCTCCAGAATAAATTGATATGTATGTCCAATAGCATTAGGAAGTTGAAGTTAGAAAAAAGCCAAATTACTATTTTTTTCCTGTTAAGCTTAACATAATGGCTAAGATTGCATTCCAAATTTCCCTTGAAAATATCTCAGAGATATTTCTTCCTTTATGTTTCCTTAATTGCAAATTAATAAAATTCTTAGAATAATCAGCTTTTTAAAAATCCATACAATATCATTTCCCAAAATATAGGGTTGCCTGGTAAAACAGAATGCCCAATTACATTTGAATTTTAGATGAAAAATGAGGGTTTTTTTAGTGTAATTATGAACCATGCAATATTTAGGGCTTTCTATACTAAAAAGTATTTATTATTTCTCTGAAATTCAAATATAGCTAAGCATTCTATCTTTGTTGTTGTTGTTGTTGTTATTATTTGCTAAAAATAACAACCCTACCAGTATGGCAGTGTCCTAAACTTACATAATATATATGTACACTTTTTCTACTGTACCAATAAATTATGTTCCCATATCCTTTCTTAAATGTTGAGCTGGCCCCAAGTGATTAATTTTCTTATTTGTAACAGCTTGACCTCATTTATGTTTTAGTCATACATTTAAGTTTATTCACAGAGGCCAATTTCTGCAATATCAAGAGTAATGGGAGGGCTTCTTTTAATTAATTAACAAGAATTTTACAAAAGGCCAGGTGTTTACATTAGAAGATTGATTATCTAATCAGATTGCATTTTGTAATTCTGCAGAGTCAGTAAGTAGGATTCTCAAGCACTCAATTCACACCTATTAAAAAGAAAACAAAAACTTCTCTCAAATATATATGATTATAGACTATATGTACCACATATATCAACTGTATATATCGCATATCATATAACACATCTGTACACCATGTAATCAGATATACCATATATTTCATCTCATATATATCCTTGTGATAGCCAAGTCTCCTAATATATATGAAAAGTTTGATTTTTTCACAAGATTATTGTTATATTCTTAATACAAAAATACATAGCTGGCAGATTTCACCTATGGTCTTCATCAGACCTACAAAGTAGGTTCAATAAAGATCCAAGAATATATAAACTTTATATAAGAAATAAAATATATGATAGCAGGAATATCATCTACAAACATGAGTAACCTGAATTTCATACTATGTGTCTCTTCTCAACATTCAGATTATGCCTAAATATCAAAATCATATGCTGAGAACTGTTGAAAAGTCTAGCAAGCATTTTATGGGTATGTGTATATATGTATGTGCATGTGTGTGTGAATACAATGACGATCCTTTATTTTTCTAAGACAGGCTTGAGCAGATCAATCCATTGTTTAGGCATCAGGAAAACACAGCGAATTTGTCCTTGGTATGCAATTATGAATGTATTTATGGAACACAAATCTGAGTGATACTTATAAAAGTAAAGATTGTTATTAGAAGGGGATTCAGAAATCTAGCACAGCCCCCTCACTGTCCTGAGGAGCTAAAGCCCTGGGATGTTACCAGTCTCCTAGTGCTCATGCCTATTCCCTCAAGCCTGGGCTGCTGGCAGTCACCCAGGTGTTGTCTTCCTCTTATAAAACTTTTTGACATCTCCTACTAGTTTACTTAAAGTAGAAAGGTTTGTGAGATAAGAAGAAAATATACTTTTCAAATTATTTCATTCATATGAAAAGACTGTCTTTTAGTTTCCAGTTTGGTTCACTGCGTTCACTTGAGAACAAAATAAGTATTATCAGGCTGTTAAAAGGTACCACGACATTTCGCAGACTGGAAAGATTTTAAATGTTAGCCAACCAGGTTACATCGCTGAGTGCCAGATTAAAAACCACTGGATTTATTTTTAGGGTTTGTTTTTTGCTTGTTTGTTTGTTTTACACATATGCATTTAGTGAGAGTTAGTATGGTTTTCTTAAGAGCATATAGAACTTTGTATGGACAGAAGAGGGTTTGAATCCCAGCTCTCTCTTTTTCAGTATTTGGCACTACTGACATTGCCCTTTGTGTAGACTAGCTCTCTGCCTTCACACACTGCTGGCATTTCTCCATTCACTCTGGGGGCTCTATATAAAAATGCTGATTCTTCCTTCTTTAGCTAAACTTAAACTGTTGGGAGCTCCTCAGGACTGGGTGCTAGGTTCTTTTTTTGATTCAGTAGTTTCTCCCAGGTGATCTTCTGACTTAAACTATATTTAAATGCTGGTGACTTCCTGGAATCCTGATCTCTCATTCTAAGAGTCATCGCACACGTCCGCACAGACACTGAGCTCCACAGCTTGCTGCCTTTGGTCTATGATGTACAACCTGCACAACTGTACATGGAAGCCCTCTCTGAGATCTGGAACTCTCTATATAAGTACAAATTTAGTAGAACCACTTGAAATGACTCACCGGCACTTGATTGGTACTTAGATCTTTAGATCTTTATTTCAGAGTGAGAATCATGGCTTGGTGAAAGTTTACAAATACAGCTCCCTACTCACACATTTTCTCTAGTTACCTTGGTGAATTACAACCATGTTTTGCATATACTTAGTTTTCAAGGAAAAAACCTAGTTTCAATACACTGCGCTCACTCAGGTATGTAAGTTTCCGTCAGTTATCAATGTAAGGTAGGTTTTCTCTCTGGGAATTACAGGGAAGACCAAAAGTATCTGGAATATTCCAAGGACATAATAAGTATGTGTTGAAAGAAACAGTCAACAGATGAAAAACTGACACGTTGGGGTTCTTGAACCAGCAATATAGACACATCAAGACCTGAAAGACAGACTGACATGGTGGACCTTGCTGACATCTCAGATCATCTAGCCTTTTCTAGTACTAAAAATGTGATGCTGGCCAACATCGGAACATCAAAAGGCTTTGTTAATAAATGCAAAAACTCAAAAGGCCAAGGCACAGTGCGGGCCTATCTTTTGGACTAGAACAGGATCTGGGTCAAAATCTCAGTGCTTTAGGTAAACTCTGTTACCTGAATTTACCCCAAATCTTAGCAGTTCACTGGGATAATGATGAACAGTATTGCCACAGCCCTTGCTCTGGTACCACTTTCCCAACTAACATGTATTCATGGTTTTCAGAGCTGGATGTTTTTGTTTCAACTCTTCTGGAAGAATGAAAATGTAAGTATATGAACAAAATAAATTATTCTCTGCTAGTAACTGGGTTGTCATTCATTCTAAGTACAAAATTCTGATAATATGTTTTTGTAATTTCTTATACAATGAAATATGAAGAATCATCTTATAATACTTTGGCCATCGCTAACAACTATGAAATTAACTGTCCCAAGGGCTTTTCCAATTTAAAAAGGTTAAATTGCTCATTGGCATGTTGATTAGTATTCACTTTAAGAAGTGCAATTCCTCTGCATCCAACATTTAATGATAAACTTAGCATATCTAACCATTAAATTTAAAGGGATCACTACTTGGTTTATTAGATATTTTTGGATAATAAGCTCATTATTTCATACTATCTCCAAATATTAAAACTACTGATGTATTTCCTTTCCTTGACATAAAGTTTTTTTTCCCCCCCAGGGTGGCAGGTACAAAATTTCACAATAAAACCCAACTGTCTTTACAAATGTGTAGGTTTAAAATAAAGAATGATGCAAGCTGACATTTACAACTGGAATTTGTTTCTGTAATGCAAAAGCAATCATTGGCCTGTGTTCAGTGGCATTTGATAATTTAAATTTTTCTCCTGCAGCACTGCTGTAATACACAGTTATTTAATGAGAAAATAAAGAACATTATTTAACCCTTCATCAACTCATAAACTCTACATTTCATTTAGAATATCAATGCATAATTAAGTAATAACTTCCTACAAATATAACAAAAATAATTAAATGGAATTTTCATGTTATATATGCTTTAGAAACAGTAAGCACCTTGATAACTTGGGGTTTTGGCTTTTACTTAAGCAGATATTAAATTCAAATATTGTATAATTTTAAGTTGTCTAATTTTATTTTATTTTATTTTATTATAGTGCAAGAGATGAGCTAAAGGCTTCTTGTATTTAGAGTAAAAAATATTCACAGTTTACCACCAGCAAGTTCTATATTGGTCATATATTGGAAATGAGGGAAATATGATTAATTGCTTAGTGACATAGAAGTAGAGATGATAAAGGAGAAAGCAGGTAATTATCTGTATCCATTTGAAGCAGTAGCAGAGCCAAATATTCTGTAACTATATAGATTCATTCAAACCACTTGAAGATCCAGCAATAACTTACTTATTTCTACCAATACACATAAATGTAGCCATTATTTTACAGTTCAGTGTCTGTATGTACTCAATACTCTTCTAGGTGCTGGAGATGGAATAATAAATAATCTAATCCCACCAATTTTGAATAAAAAAGAAGAGTTAAGTAGATTATATGCTCTAAGAGGAATAAGTATTGGGCGCCATGACAGTTTCTAGTAAAGGGATTCAGAATGCTTTGATCAATCAGGACAAGCTTTGTAGGGGACCTACAAGATGAGGAGGAAACAGCCTGGTAAAGAGAATTTGGTGGAAAGTGTGAAATATCTCAGTGCATCACTCTTCTAGGGGGAAAGTTTAAAAGAAAAAGAGAAAGATGGGTTCTTCCACAGCCTTTCACTGAATATCATCCTTCTTCTCTGCAGTGTTTGTGGTGATTCAAAAGGACTGTGGGAAAAAGAGACTTCCACTGGAGGACTATATATGACTGGTGATAGAATCATAGACAGCGACATCAGAGAAATAAGTGAACTCTTAATAAGCGACCCTCACGTTTTGTCACATGAGGACCTCTTGTATGGCTCTGTCCATCTAGTGTGAAATAACTCCTCTTACTGAACTACAGAGGAAACAAAATTATATCTGGGAGAGAGGACTTAGCAGTAAGAGGTAACATTTCTTTTTCCTTCTTTCTTTCTTTTTTTTTTTTTTTTTGGTAACATTTCTTTTAATTAGATGTGATGTTAATGGAATATGCACTGCAAGCCAGGCTCTGTAGTTATTAAATTCTCTCCAAATCTAGGTGTTTTTACTCCTTAATACATGAGAGACCTATACTTGCAAGAATATTCGTGAAACAGACTCTGTGATAGGGGCTGGAGGGCAAAGAGTATATTTGGGAGCTCTGGAAAAAGCTGGCGGGGAGCGGGGGCACTGGTGCAGAGAAGGGACAAAGGCCAGTAAAGGGTGGGCTAAGAAACTACCCTCATGAACAAGCGAAGCTTCATTGCATAGAAGATTCTCTGGAAGGGAGGACTCCCATGTCTCTAGAATTCTCCTGTTAACAGAGATAGGGACTGGGATATTTAAGCTCAGGAGAGTCATTCATTTGGGATCCCTGGGTCTGGGATGGTGTTAGTCCAGCCTCTTATCTCATTTTTTTTAATTTTTATTTTTTATAAACATATTTTTATCCCCAGGGGTACATGTCTGTGAATCGCCAGGTTTACACACTTCACAGCACTAACCATAGCACATACCCTCCCCAATGTCCATTACCCCACCTCCCTTTCCCGACCCCCTCCCCCCAGCAACCCTCAGTTTGTTTTGTGAGATTAAGAGTCACTTATGGTTTGTCTCACTCCCAATCCCATCTTGTTTCTTTTCTTCTTTTTCTACCCCCCTAGTCCCCCATGTTTCATCTCCACTTCCTCATATCAGGGATATCATATGATAGTTGTCTTTCTCTGATTGACTTATTTCACTAAGCATGATACCCTGCAGCCTCTTATCTCTTATACATAAAAGCCCCATAGCCTTCTGTGGTTTCAGGTAGAAAAATGAAAACAAACAACTCAGGCACAAAGATGCAGTCACTGAGGGCTGGGAGAAACCCCGAGAACACTGAAAGCTCTGAGTCATGGGGACAGGGCACTGATACCATCTGCTACAGATATGGTACAGTGTGGAATAGCCATTAAAAACTAAATAAGCAGAGGGGTGCCTGGGTGGCTCAGTGGGTCAAGCCTCTCCCTTCAGCTCAGGTCATGATCTCAGGGTCCTGAGATTGAGCCCCACATCTGCATCTGGCTCTCTGCTCAGCAGGGAGCCTGTTTCCCCCGCTCTCCCTCTGCCTGCCTCTCTGCCTACTTGTGATCTCTGCCAAATAAATAAGCAAAACCTTAAAAAAAACAAAACTCAGTAATAAAGAAAGCATGGCTAGGAACGAGTTAAAATGAGGTGAGTCTATAGTGCCTTTAAAACAATATGCCAAGCACATTTTGAAACACTAAAGACCCATCTTCTTAAAACCAGTGGCTAAAGCAATTACACATTACAATGAAATAGGAAAATTTTGAAGTGCTGAGCAAGAAATTACACTCTGTTCCCAAGGTTTGAGATCGTGGTCTAATATTAATAACTTGGAATAGAGAGTTGAATAAGATGAATATGAAATTACAAAAAAAGTCTAAGTTTAGAAAAAAAGTAAAAGCAGTTGAGATGTACCAAATATAAAATGAATGGTATATGCAGAAGTATAAGAACTATGTCAGTTATAAATCAAGCAAGAGGTCAGTAGGAAAAAATTCACTTCTCAATTATAAATACCAGACATTATTTCTTTATCTATTTAATTAAAACTTTTTTAGCAGACTTTATTTAAAGAGACTTTATTTAAAGATATATGGCCAATGTATAATGATTTTTCAGTAAAAAAAAAAAAAAGTAGCCATAAGACTCAATGCCAGTGGCACAAAACACACACTTTTTACAGAAAAAGAGCAGAGGGAAAAGGCCTTTCATCTGACCATGCGCTTCATATAAATAATCATAGGCAAAGCTCACATAACCATGAGGGAATTTATAGACATATCCCTTCTAAAAATACTTCAGAATTCACTCACAAAAATTGGAGGGAAATAAAGTGTGTGTGTGTGTGTGTGCGTGCATGTGTGTGTGTGTGTGTGTATACTTTATATATTACACTAAATATATATTCTTTATATAAAGATTTATATATAAATCTTTATACATATACTTTATATATATATACACACTAAATATATATATTCTATATATGTATATATATTTTTTTCAAACTAGAAAAGAAGGCTAGGTTCTGTCAGTATTAACTAGAAAAATGACTTTGGAAAATTCTTGCACACCTATAGACCCTAGTTTCCTATTTACAAAATGATAGTTTGCATGTGACAGTTTGTAGGGTAATGTTTAAGAGGGAAGCCTTCTAAACATACTAGTAATTAGAACTGGAACATTTATTCAATATGTTTGTCATTAATGAATTGTTATTTCATCTCTATTGAATATAAAATTTATGGTAAAAAGATGGAGAAGTATATATTTTAACTTAGAATTTAGATATGATCTATCAATGTGATATTGTGCCCACCTCAAATTAAACACTCAGTGAATACAAAGATAACATGTGTCTTGAAAATGGTCTCAATAAACCTGAATATTTTCAATACAATTTTCAAAACCACTAGAATAAAAGTCAATCTGCTACATTCTACATATATCAAGAAATTCCATGTTGTTAGAAGATAAATAAAAGTGTAAGTAAAACTTGTATTCTCCATGTCAGCGTATCTCTCTAGCATAAAAAAACTGATCTGTGCATCGGAGCCCGTCTGGTCTATATCAATTACCAACCCCAGAATCGGTGATTCAAAAGCAGCAGCTTACCTATCAGAGTGCTTTTAAAGAGCTTAAATTTGACATTCAAGTGATACATACCTTACTGATTTCACAAGCACCATAAGCCAACCAGCCCCATACATCTGAGGCACTTTAAAAAGAACAGAATTGAGAACAAGACTTTAAAAAGTTGAGGTGTTATGCTCCTCTGAAGACTTGGGAAGGGCTGAAAAGCCATAATTTGCTAAAAAGCTGAAGAAAAAGGAGGAATAAGGATATAAACTGGTCCTGCCCCTGAACCCTGGCAGACTAGCCCTCTCCCAAGGCAGAAAGCCTCTTCAAAGAGAAAAGGTAGTTTTACAATAGAACAAATCAACGAAACAAGGAGCTGGTTCTTTGAAAGAATTAATAAGATTGATAAACCCCTGGCCAGACTTATCAAAAAGAAAAGAAAAAGGACCCAAATAAATGAAATCATGAATGAAAGAGGAGAGATCACAACCAACACCAAAGAAATACAAACAATTTTAAGAACATACTATGAGCAACTCTACGCCAACAACCTGGAAGAAATGGATGCATTCCTAGAGACATATAAACTACCACAACTGAACCAGGAAGAAATAGAAAACCTGAATAGGCCCATAACCAGTAAGGAGAGTGAAACAGTCATCAAAAATCTCCTAACAAACAAAAGCCCAGGGCCAGACGGCTTCCCAGGGGAATTCTACCAAACATTTATAGAAGAATTAATTCCTATTCTCCTGAAACTGTTCCAAAAAGTAGAAATGGAAGGAAAACTTCCAAACTCATTTTATGAGAGCAGCATCACCTTGATCCCCAAATCAGACAAGGATCCCATCAAAAAAGAGTATTACAGACCAATATCCTTGATGAACACAGATGGGAAAATTCTCACCAAAATAGTAGCCAACAGGATTCAACAGTACATTAAAAGCATTATTCACCACGACCAAGTGGGATTTATTCCAGGGCTGCAAGGTTGGTTCAACATCTGCAAATCAATCAATGTGATACAACACATTAATAAAAGAAAGAACAAGAACCATATGATACTCTCAGTAGATGCTGAAAAAGCATTTGACAAAGTACAGCATCCCTTCCTGATCAAAACTCTCCAAAGTGTAGGGATAGAGGGCACATACCTCAGTATTCACATACCTCAGCCATCTATGAAAAACCCACCGCAAATATCATTCTCAATGGAGAAAAACTGAAAGCTTTTCCACTAAGGTCAGGAACACGACAGGGATGTCCATTATCACCACTGCTATTCAACATAGTACTAGAAGTCGTAGCCTCAGCAATCAGACAACAAAAGAAATTAAAGGCATCCAAATCAGCAAGGAAGAAGTCAAATTATCACTCTCTGCAGATGATATGATACTATATGTGGAAAATCCAAAAGACTCCACTCCAAAACTGCTAGAACTTGTACAGGAATTTAGTAAAGTGTCAGGATATAAAATCCATGCACAGAAATCAGTTGCATTTCTCTATACCAACAAGACAGAATAAAGAGAAATTAAGGAGTCAATCCCATTTACAGTTGCACCCAAAACCATAAGGTACCTAGGAATAAACCTAACCAAAGAGGCAAAGAATTTATACTCAGAAAACTATAAAGTTTTCTTTATAAATTTATAAAATTTCTTTATAAATTTCTATATAAATTGAGGAAGACACAAAGAAATGGAAAAATGTTCCATGCTCTTGAATTGGAAGAACAAATATTGTGAAAATGTCTAAGCTACCCAAAGCAATCTACACATTTAATGCAACCCCTATCAAAATCCCACCCATTTTTTTCAAAGAAATGGAACAAATAATCCTCAAATTTATATGGAACCAGAAAAGACCTCAAATAGCCAAAGGAATATTGAAAAAGAAAGCCAAAGTTGGTGGCATCACAATTCCAGACTTCAAGCTCTATTACAAAGCTGTCATCATCAAGACAGGATGGTACTGGCACAAAAACAGACACACAGATCAATGGAACAAACAGAGAGCCCAGAAATAGACCCTCAACTCTATGGTCAACTAACCTTCGACAAAGCAGGAAAGAATGTCCAATGGAAAAAAGACAGCCTCTTCAATAAATGGTGTTGGGAAAATTGGACAGCCACATGCAGAAAAATTAAATTGGACCATTTCCTTACACCACACATGAAAATAGACTCCAAATGGATGAAGGATCTCAATGTGAGAAAGGAATCCATCAAAATCCTTGAGGAGAACACAGGCAGCAACCTCTTCGACCTCAGCCGCAGGAACATCTTCCTAGGAACATCGCCAAAGGCAATGGAAGCAAGGGCAAAAATGATCTA
>PISX010010155.1:37840-71778 GCA_004024625.1 Mellivora capensis
AATGGGAGAAGATATTTGCAAACGACATATCAGATAAAGGGCTAGTGTCCAAAATCTATAAAGAACTTATCAAACTCAACACCCAAAGAACAAATAATCCAATCAAGAAATGGGCAGAGGACATGAACAGACATTTCTGCAAAGAAGACATCCAGATGGCCAACAGACACATGAAAAAGTGCTCCATATCACTCGGCATACCTCACACCAGTCAGAATGGCTAAAATTAACAAGTCAGGAAATGACAGATGCTGGCGAGGATCCGGAGAAAGGGGAACCCTCTTACCCTGTTGGTGGGAATGCAAGCTGGTGCAACCACTCTTGAAAACAGCATGGAGGTTTCTCAAAAAGTTGAAAATAGAACTACCCTATGACCCAGCAATTGCACCACTGGGTATTTACCCTAAAGATACAAGCGTAGTGATCCAAAGGGGCATGTGCACCTGAATGTTTATAGCAGCAATGTCCACAATAGCCAAACTATGGAAAGAACCTAGATGTCCATCAACAGATGAATGGATAAAGAAGATCTGGTATATATACACAATGGAATACTATGCAGCCATCAAAAGAAATGAAATCTTGCTATTTGTGATGATGTGGATGGAACTAGAGGGTATCATGCTTAGTGAAATAAGTCAATCGGAGAAAGACAACTATCATATGATCTCCCTGATATGAGGAAGTGGAGATGCAACATGGGGGGTTTGGGGGTAGGAAAAGAATAAAAGAAACAAGATGGGATTGGGAGGGAGACAAACCATAAGTGACTCTTAATCTCACAAAACAAACTGAGGGTTGCTGTGGGGAGGGCGGTCGGGAGAGGGTGGTGGGGTTATGGACATTGCGGAGGGTATGTGCTATGGTGAGTGCTGTGAAGTGTGTAAACCTGGCGATTCACAGACCTGTACCCCCGGGATAAAAAAACATTATATGTTTATAAAAAAATAAAAAATAAAATAATTGAAAAAAAATTGTACAGAAAAAAAGGTGGTATATATATATATACAATAGAATATTATGCAGCTATCAAAAAATGAAATCTTGCCATTTTCAAAAACATGGATGGAACTAGAGGGTATTATGCTAAGTGAAATAAGTCAATCAGAGAAAGATGATTATCATATGATATCACAGATATGTGGAATTTAAGAAACAAGGCAGAGGATCATAGGGGAAGGGAGGAAAAATGAAACAAGATGAACCTAGAGAGGGAGAAAAACCATAAGAGACTCTTAATCATAGGAAACAAACTGAGGGTTGCTAGAGGGGTGGGGGATGGAGGGATGGGGTACCTGGGTGGACATTGAGGCGGGCACTTGGTGTAATGGGCAGAGGGTATTATATGAGACTGATGAATCACTGGACTCTACCTCTGAAACAAATAATACATTATATGTTAATTAATTGAATTTAAATAAAAATATTTTTTAAAAAGAAAAAAAAAGAAAAGGTAGTTTTATAATAAATAATATTGTGGTTTCCACTTTGTTGCATGATCTCCAGCTATGCTTGTGTTTGGCCTCTGGTGATCCACATACCCACTGCCTAAACTTTGGGCATCCCCAAACTCACTCAGTTCTGTCCTGCACAAACCAGCCCCTTACCAGTCTTAGAGCTTCCGCTCATTTCTTGTCCCCACCTCTACCAGCATCCTGGCCTTTGAAGGCCATCAGATGGCCTTCATGTAGAAGCTCCATTTTCTACATTTAGACCCAAATAGATCCAAGCAGCAACAGCTGTTTTCAGATACATAAAAATCCTAATTGTACAGAAGTGAGTAGATCCATAGTGTGGCAGCAGAAGGGAGAACCACAGCTATTACGGGTAAACATTCACAGAAGGTAAATGTGAGGCTCAGTGGAAAAGATCTTTTCTAACAGCTACAGCTGCTTAAAATATAGATGGTTACCCCGCACCAGTCTGGAAACTCAGGTCTGTCTCCTTAGTCCTAGCCTCAACCACTGCCAGGGCATCTTCACTTCCCTAACACTGTTGCCTCCACTGGGTCCCATTTCCCACCTTTGATCAACATCACTAGCTCCTTTCTTTGTCTGTGCTGCGGGCTTCCTGGGAGCCACTGGAGAAAGACGGGGCATTGCAGTGACTAACCCAATACAAGTCTCAGTCAGCAAACTGTATCCCAGCTCTGTTTGCCTCCTGGCAACATTTTTATTCAGTTCACAGAGATTCTCTGGTTCAGTGGCCTTTGGAATTTTTTTTTTAATTATACTCCACAGAAAGAAATCCATTTTACGTCATGATCCAGGATCTTCATATATATATCTATTTAACTGCAACAAAATTTTATGAAACAAAGTTTACCCCTATAAAATGTATTGCACTCAAATATTTTCTGTTGTATTTGATTTAATTTTTGAATATACTAGTTGCAACCCACTGAAGTGATTATATGACCCAATAATGAATTACGACCCACTAATGGATCATATAATTTTGTTTGGAAAAGTACTAGCTTCATGACTTTGGCACGTATGTTCAGTCAATGACTCCTAGTAAAGTAAAGATAAGCCATAAGTGTGTTCAACTTTTTCTTCTACATTTCAAAATATGCATTTGATGAACATGCTTTTACTGATGCTCTTGTTCTCACAGCTCTGCCCCACTTTCTCCTCTCCAAATCTGCTCTGCTCTGTTTTGATCTAATCCCACTTTGCCTACTGAAAACATCCTGTTCTATCCTTCCCATTCTCCCCATCTCCAGGTGTCCTCGTATTTTGAATCTCTTTTCCCCACTTTGTTCTTCCCCCTATAGAAAGATTTGTTCAGGTCACATCTATTATATTTTGACAAATAATGAAAACAGCAACAAAAACTTCCTTTGAGTCAGCCTTCTGTGAAAAGAACCTTTTTTTTTTTTAAGATTTTATTTATTTATTTGACAGAGATAACAAGTAGGCAGGAGAGAGGGGAGGAAGCAGGCTCTCCGCGGAGCAGAGTGCCCGATGTGGGGCTCGATCCCAGGACCCTGGGATCATGAACTGAGCTGAAAGCAGAGGCTTTAACCCACTGAGCCACCCAGGTGCCCCTAGGAACCTATTTTCTTAACTCATCATTTCTCCATTAATTACTCTTGCTGAAACTTGGTAAGTGGTTTTAAACCCTTTATTCTTACTATAGCTTTTTGTGCTTATGATTTCTGTGCCTGGATTGGAAATGCCTTGAGAGCAGCAATAGGATATTATAGCTCTTCCGTGTGTAACTTCCATGAGTCATAAGGGGGAGTGCGGGCAGCAATTAGCAGGCCCCAGATGATGGGAGTAGCTGGAAAATGTCATGACAGGCAGTTCCCATGGCCCCAGATTCTCTGGAACATATGCAACTCAGAACCCAAGATTCTACAGGTCTTAGGTATGGAAGCCACTGACTGCCTCACTCCAGTTTTTCTGCACTGTTCTCATCCCTGCACCTCCTCACTAGAATTAGGATACAACACAAAGAGATTTGTTTAGAAAGTCAGGGTAAGAAAAATAACATTTTGTTTGGAAATGTGTAGAGTAGTTTAGCATGAACCATCTTGACGTCATCATGACATCAGTGATAGTGAAGGGGGCATATCTATGAGCTCCACTTCACATCTGAGGAAACAGAAGGGATTCGTTGAGCTAGAAAGATATGGCTCAAAATACAAAGATTCAAAGTGATTAAGTCAGGACTCCAATTGAATTCTGAGTGTGAAAGCTTGGTCTCTGTCCTACATCTGGGTTCTTCTACAATCAGGAATCAAATACAAGCAGATTTTCTTCTAATCAACTATGTATATAAGTATGTGTTTTGAAAATGATAGTTTTGATAGATAGATAGATAGATAGTTTTGATAGATAGATAATGAACTATAAATGTTCTGGCTATTCTTGTTCACAAATACTTATATTTTGAGATCTCTCCTAAGTTTCTTCACCATTACTCTTTCCCTGTGTGTCTTCTTATAGTTTTCAGATAAAGAACTGAAACTAAAAGAAATGATGTGACTTCCCCAAATTCTCACTGTTCACTAGTGGTGGGGTCATAGTTTTAGATTCACATCTAGCATTCCACCCACTTTCCCACATCACCTTTATGTCCTTTACAATGTTAAAATCCTTCTTAATGTTTGGTCTATAAAGTCTGAAAAGTAGATTAGAATTTTAAAAATTAATTAAAGAACAACATTCTAACCCTAAAAACAAGACTGCAAGATTCTAAACTCTAATCAGAACATTTTAATGGAACTGCAGAAAATATGATATGGAATTTACTAATATAAGCTTCATTCATTTTCTTATAGCACCAACTCTAAAATCCAAGAAAATTATTTTATAAACTAAAATAACATATGGTTATATATATATTTTATTTTCATATACATGAATATAATTTTACTTATTTTTAAAAAATTTATTTATTGGAGAGAGAGAGAACATGAGTGGGAGAGGCAGAGGGAAAGGGAGAAAAACTTAAACAGACTTTCCACTGAGCACAGAGCCCAACATGAGGCTCCATCTTAAGACCCTGAGTTCATGACCTGAGCTGAAATAAGAGTCCGACACTTAACCAACCAAGTCACACAGGCGCCCCTACACATAAATGTAATTTTATTATTATTATTATTTTTACTTTTTAAAAGATTTTATTTATTTGACAGAGACAGAGAGAAGGAGAGAACAGAAGCAGGGCAAGCAGCAGGCAGAAGGAGGGTTGCGGGGGGTGGAGGGGGGCGAGAGGAAGGCTCCCAGCTGAGCAGGGAGCCATATGTAGGGCTTGATCCCAGGACGCTGGGATCATGACCTGAATCAAAGGCAGATGCTTAAGCAATTGAGCCACCCAGGTGCCCATGAATGGAACTTTAAATCTCATTGCAATTTAGAAACCTGAAAGCCGTATAGTTCACCAAGAAATGAACATAATAACATGTATATTTTTAATAATACTAAGTGGCCAGTTGAACATCATATAAACTTCAGATAGACTGGAAAGTTCTACTTTTAGTTATCTTGAGAGAGAATCAATTTTTCTCTATATTATGAATGGAACTTTTCTTTATATTCGTGAATTGCATATTGATCCTGTTCTCCTTCCTTTGAACTTCCATGGAAAATTTTGTAACTTTCATAACACTTGACTTAATATATTAGAATTATGTGTATAGTTGTCTTCTACTGCTCTTCTCACCTCACTTCTCTAGGCCTCTCCACATGAGCCCAAAACTTCATCAATTTCAAAAATGAAACCAGAACAGTTGGTCGTCGTGTATATACAAGCTTCCTGAAGACCAGAGACACACCTTACTCTAATTTTCCTCTTGAACCACACTGGGCAGATCTCTGCAAATGGTAGGGGCTAAATAAACATTGGTTGAATTTAATGAAATTTGAAGGCTGAACTATAATTATTTACTCATGGTCTTTAGCAAATGCAATTAAACTCACTACACATTATAACTTGATTTGTATTTGAGAGGGTGCAAAAACTTAGGAATCAGCTGAAAAGTAGACATGTGGTTACAGAATGAATAAATCACAGGAATAAAAGGCACAACATAAGGAATATAGTCAATGATATTGTAATAGTGTTGTATGGTAACAGATGGGAACTACACTTGTGTTGAGCACAGCCTATGTATGAACTTGTCAAATCACTGTGTTGTTTACCTGAAACTAATGTAATACTGTGTGTCATCTATATCCAAATCAAAATATTTCTAAAAATAGATATGTGATTCGCAATTAAAGATTCAGAAAGAAAGTGGTTATACAGAGTGGTTTTGATTCCAGATATTTAAATTTTTTTTAATTTTTTTAATAAATATTTAATTAGTACCTATTACTAAACATTTGTTCTGAGTGCAAAGACATTGTAGAAAGTGTTAAAAGAAAACCATTTCATTTCAGTTCAGCCAATAGCTTAACTCTTCAAAATACTTATTTTAGCCCAAGTTAAAATTCCATCAGGATTTTCCTGCTCAAGAAGAAAACATTTGATACCCATAACTGCTTTTTAAAAGACTGTTGTAAAGAACAGGTAGCTGAGACTGTTGGTATTACGGACAATTAAGTCATTTTTTCGATTATATGTCTTGATCCAGAATGTCTTTGTAAAGGGCAGCTTTTACAGAGCTCAAATTATGCACATCAGCTTATTCAGAGTTGAATCTCAAATGCATTTCAGTTTCCTTAATGATGCATAGAACATATGGACTTCCATAAGGTCTGAGGATCATTCAAAATTTCAATACAGATTAACCCCATATTTATCACCATTACTTTATGGGAAAAATCTCTTTTTGTTTATCTTCCTTTAGCTTGAATCCACAAAGACTTAGGCTATGAGGGAAGAAATGAAAGCACCGTGTACTGCTCTGCTAGTACTCATTCAAGTTTTATATCTCAAGAGTCTTTCAGATTCAGACTGCATTTCTCTAGACAGATCAGGTGCCAATTTATAGTAGAGTGGAGGAAGTTTTGATTATCTTTTTAATTTTTAGCTTTGTCATTTGATGATATTTGGTAAGCCAGAAAACTAAACCACTCATTGAAAATAGGAAGATAAGGATTCTATTATACATATATTTTGAAAAGCTTTGTTATAAAGGTAGCATTTGTTGGCTCAAACAGTGCTTTAAGCAACTTTAAGATACTATTTAGTTTTATGGAAATCCTACAAAGTAGGTATCATTTACTGATCAAAGAGGTTATGTAGATTATTAGATCTAGGGTTAGGACCTACTCTGATTATAAGACCCTTAATTACTCTGGGCAGAGTTCATAATAAATTTAATACACTTTCTCTCATTAGGCTGATTCTAATAAAACAAAAGGGATTTACCCAAATTTTTTTAAAAAAAGAAGAAAGAAGAAAAAGGACTATCACCAAACAATAATTCCAAATAAAAAGAGTAATTTTAAGTTTATATACTTCAACCATTAACGAGCTTATATAGGCAGACCTCTGAATATATTACCAGTGGTTCCAGGTCAGGGCAATAAAGTGAATATTGTCATAAAGTGTGTCAAATGGATTTTTTGGTTTCTCAGTGCATATAAAAGTTATGTTTACAGTATATCATAATTTTAAAAATACTTCAGTGCTAAAAATGATAGCCATCAACTGAGTTTTCAGTGAGTCATACTCTTTTTTGCTGGTGGAGGGTCTGGCCTCCATGTTGATGGCTACTGACTGATCAGGCTGACGGTTGCTGAACACTAGAGTGGTTGTGGCAATTTCTTAGAATAAGACAACAGAAAATTTCCCCTATTGCCTGACTCTTCCTTTCATGAATGATTTCTCTGTAGCATGAGATGCTGTTTAATAGCATCTGACCCAAAGTAGAGCTTCTTTCAAAATAGGAGTCCATCCTCACAAGCCCTGCCACTGCTTGATCAGCTAAGTTTATGTCATATTCTGAATCCTTTGCTGTCATTTCAATGGTCTGCACAGCATCTTCATGAGGAGGAGATTTCACCTCAAGAAACTGCTTTCTTTGCTCATCTGGTGAAGTTTGATCATGACATTGCAGTTCGGTCACAATCGGCTCCACTCCCCATTCTTTTCCTCTGGCTATTTCCACCACATGTGTGATTACTTTCTCCACTGAAGCCTTGATCCCCTCAAAGTCATGTCTCATGGTTGGACTCAACTTTTCCCACATTCCTGTTCATGTTGATATGTTGGCCTCTTCCCACAAATCACAAATAGTCTCCATGGCATCTAGAAGCACCATTTAAAATCCTTTCCAGAAGGTTTTCAATTTACTTTGTCTGGGTCCATTGGAGAAATCATTAGCCATAGCAGCTGTAGCCTTATGAGGTGTATTTCTTAATAATAAGACTGGAATCTAAAAAGGGGTCCTTGATCCATGGGTGGATTAGCAAAATGGGTGTTGATTCAAGAAGCAAGAAAACAACATTCATGTCACTGTCTGCCTCCATCAGAGCTCTGTGTGACCAGGTGGATTGTCAAGGAGCAATAACAATTTGAAAGAATCTTGTTTTCTGAGCAGTATGTCTCCACAGTGGGCTTAAGATATTCAGTAAACCATGTTGTGAATGGATACGCTATCCTCCAGGGTTTTGTGGTTTTTTTTGTTCTATGTATAGAGCACAGGTGGAATAGATTTAGCATAATTCTCAAGGACCCTAGAATTTTTGAACAGTAACTGAGCATTGGCTTCAGCTTAAAGTCACCCGCTGTATTAGCCCCTACACAAGAGTGTCCCCTTGTCCTTTGAAGTGTAAGGCCGGGCACTGGCTTCTCCCCTTAGCTAAGGAAATCCTAGATGGCATCCTCTTCCAATAGAAGACTGTTGTGTGTCCATTGAAAATCTGTTGTTTAGTTTAGCCACCTTCTTTAATTATCTTACATCTGGATAACTGGCATCTACATCAACACTTGCTGCCTCACTTTACACTTTCATTTAAGGAGTTGACTTCTTTCCTTAAACCTCATGAACCAAACTCAGCTAGCTTCTAACTTCTTTCTGCAACTTCCTAACCTCCTTCCCTTTTCACAGAATCAAAGAGAGTTAGGGCTTTTCTTTGGATTAGGCTTTGGCTTAATATTTGGGAATGTTGTGGCCAGTTCAGTCTTCTATTCACACCACCAAACCTTTCTTCATACCAGCAATTAGGCTGTTGGTTTTCTCATCATTTGCGTGTTCACTGAAGTAGTATTTTTAATCTCCTTCAAGGACTTTTCCTTTGCATCCATAACTTGGCTTACTATTTGATGTTAGAGACCTAGCTTTTAGCCCTTCTTGGCTTTGGACATGTCTTCCTTACAGAGCTTAATCATTTCTAGCTTTTGATTTAAAATGAGAGATGTGCGACTCTTTCTTTCACTTGAACGCTTAGAGGCCATTGTAGTGTTATTAATTGCCCAACATCAATATTGTTGTGTCTCAGGGAATAAAGGAGGACTGAGAAGAGGGAGAGAGATAGGGAAATGGCCAGTTGCTGGAGCAGTCAGAGTACACACACTTGTTTTAATTAAGTTCACTGTTTTAGGTGTGGTTCATGGTGCCCCCAAACAGTGACAGTGGTAACCTCAATGATGACTGATCACCGGTCACCACAACAAATATACTAATAATGGAAAAGCTTGAACGATTGCCAGAATTACCAACATGTGACAAAGATACACAAGGTATGCATATACTGTTGGAAAAATGACACCAGAAAACTTGTTTAACACAGGGTAGCCACAGATCTTCATTTGTAAAAAAAAAAAAAAAAAAATGCAGCCTCCATGAAGGAAAATAAAGTGAAGCACAATAAAACATATTATGCCTGCCTTTAATAATTCCATCTTGAGAACAAGCCCATTATGTTGTCTAAATATGTATTACATAGTTTATTTGGGGATATAAATCAGAACATTATATCACTTGTTTTAAAAATTTTAAGATTATTTACTGAGATGACTTTATGGCTATATCAAAGATACAGCTGCCTTTCCCCAAACCGATATGAACTCATTTTTACAGTTCTCTGTCTAAAATTAATAGAGTCACATTCCAGGATAAGATATTAATGTTTTTATTCTCTGCACTGGAGTAGATACAAAACTACTTCTTATGAAAAATGTTATCCCTGTTTTTCAAGTATTCTTCCAACTTACCCTTCCACAGAAGCCCATCTCCACAATGCAACAGGCTTACCTCAGCTTTGCCTCTTTCATAATAAGAATAAAGCACAGAGGTATGTCTTTGGTCCGTTTATTAAATGATTATATTCATACTTAATGAGAAATCCTCAGATTCCTGGATGTGCAATACTTACCAAAAGAGGATTTCACTCTGCATTTATTTTTCTGCCCAGAATTGCTTTGTAAATCATACAACCACACGTCTTTGTACCCTGGGACAATTTTGTCAGTCATCCCGCAGAATTAACGTTAAGAAAGCCATCAGTAAAGTTGGTCTAAGCGTTCTGGGTTAGTGAAAAATCTTTTAGAAAAAAGAGCTTATTTGTGAGCTTAGGCCTTTTTCATAATACTCCTTTTTATGCTTTTTTAAAATAAATATTTTATTTACTTATTTGAGAGAGAGAGAGAGCATGAGTTTGGGGGAGGGGGAGAGTGGCAGAGAGAGTGGGAGCAGACTGAACCTGAGCCAAAGGTGAAGCTTAACTGACTAAGCCACTCAGGCACCCCCTTTTTTATCCTTTTAATATCCTTAGAATCAGTAGTAATGGGTATTTTATTTTTTCATTTTTAGTATTAGTAATTTGTGTCTTCGCTCTCCTTTTTTCTTAGTTAGCTTATCTAAAATTCTATCAATTTATTGATCTTTTTCCAGAACCAGTTTTAGATTTTATTGACTTTCTCTACTCTCTCCTTGTTTTCAATTTCATTGATTTTTGCTCCAATTTTTATTTCTTCTCTTCTGCTTGCTTTGGACTTAATTTGTTCTTTTCTCTATAGCTTCCTAGGGTGGAAGCTTGGGTTATTAATTTCAAGTCTTTCTTCTCTTCTAATATAACATTCAACAATATAAAAGTGTTTTGTCAGCTCCACTTTGGTTATATCTCACAAATTTTGATAAACTGTATTATATTTTCATTTAGTTCAAAATATTTTAAAATTTCTTTTTGAGCCTTTCTTCTTTGACTCATATCATTTAGAAGTGTGTTGTTTAATCTCCTGTTATGTGGATGTTCCCAACTATCTTTCCATTATTGAATTCTGGTTTAATTCCATTTGGTCTGAGAACAAATTTTACATGACTTCTATTTTTAAAATGTGAATGTTTTTAATGACCAGAATATAGTTTATTTAGGTAAATGTTTCACATGAGCTTGAAAAGAATATTAACTGATCAAGTTGGTTGATGGCACTTTTCTGTTCAACTATCTTTTTAATTGATTTTTCTGCCTGCTGGATGTATCAATTACTGATAGAGAAGTGTTGGCCTCTTCAAGTTACTAGAAGATTTATCTATTTCTCCTTGCATTTTGTTCAAATTTGTCTCACATCTTTTGATGCTCTATTGTTGGGCACAGACACATGAGGTATTGCTATGTCTTCTGGAGATTTAACATCTTTGTCATTATGTAATGCTGTCTTTATCCCTGATAATTTCCCTCTCTTTGAAGTCAGCTTTGTCTAAAATAAATATACCTACTCCAGATTTTTGATTAACATTAGTATAAGATATATTTCTCTATTACTTTATTTTTAAACTATATGTATCTTCACATTTAAAGTGGGGTGGGAGGGATGGGGTGGCTGGGTGATAGACATTGGGGAGGGTATGTACTATGGTGAGTGCTGTGAACTGTGTAAGACTGATGAATCACAGACCTGTACCCCTGAAACAAATAATACATTGTATGTTAATAAAAATAAGTAAATAAAGTGGGTATTCTGAACAACATGTAATTGGGTCTCTCCTCCTTTTTAAATGAACTCTGACAATCTGTTTTTTAATTGGCGAATTTAGACCATTAACACTTAAAGTGATTATTGACATAGTTGGATTAATATCTGCCATACTTGTCACTGTTTCTAGCCATTGCTCTTGTTCTTTGCTTATTGTTTTGTTTTTGTTTCCATTCTTTTTCTGCCTTCACTGGCTTCAGTTGGGTATTCAACAGGATTCTATTTTTTTCTCCTCTCTTTGCATATCAATTATACTTTGTTTTGTTTTTACTCCTTTTAGCAGTTGCCTTTGATTTTGGGAAAAAACAAACAAACAAACATTTACAACTAATCCAAGTCTTCTTTCACACAACACTCTAGCACTGTATGGGGAGTACAAGTATTCTATAAAGCAGTGTTTCAGATCACTCCTTCTTGCTTCTTAGAGAATTGCTGGCATTTATGTCCCTTATCCAGAAGCTATAACCACTGAATACGTTGTTGACAGTATTTGGAACAAATGGTTATCTGTTACATCAATTAAGAACAAAATATATATATACATATATATATATGACTTTATTTCACCTTCATTATTCCTTCTCTAATGCTCTCTCTTTCTTTATGTAGGTGGAGTTTCTGACAAACATACTTTCTTTCCTTCTGTAGAATATATTAAAAAAAAAAAAAATATATATATATATATATATATATATATATATAATTTATTTATTTGACAGAGAGAGACACAGTGAGAGAGGGAACACAAGCAGGGGGAGTGGGAGAGGGAGAATCAGGCTTCCCGCAGAGCAGGAAGCCTGATGCGGGGCTCACCTGAGTGGAAAGCAGATGCTTAATGACTGAGCCACCCAGGCACCCATGTAGAATATCTCTTAACAGTTCCTCTAAGGCAAGTCTACTGGTGACAAATTACTTCAATTTGTATTTGTCTGAGAAAGTCTTTCTTCATTTATTTTCTCTTTGTCTGATTTTCTTCAGTGTGAATATGATACACCTAGGTGTAGATTTTTATATTTTCTCTAGGATTCTGATTAGTGTCTCAGAGCTTCCTTGATCTGTAGTTTATTGCCCATAGTTAATTTTGAGAAATTCTCAGTGATGATTACTTCAAATATTTCTTCTGCTTGCTTGATTGCTTTCTCTCTCTCTCTTCTCATTTAGGTAATACCATTATAAGTATTTTGTATCCTTTTTAACTTTCCTACAATTTGGGGGTTATCTGTCTTTTTCATTATTTTTTTCTCTTTGCCTTTCAGTTTTGGAAGTTTTAATAGGCATTTTTTTTTTCAAGTTCATTGATTCTCTCCTTAGCTCTGTCCAATCTATTGATGAGTCCCTCAAAGGCATTCTTCTTTTCTGCTGTAGTTTGTCTTGTTTTGTTTTGTTTTTTAATTTTTTTAAATTTATTTGACAGACAGAGATCACAAGCAGGCAGAGAGGGAAGCAGAGAGAGTTGGGGGGGGTGAGAAGCAGACTCCCCGCTCAGCAGAGAGCCCCATGAGAGGCTCGATCTCAGGACCATGGGATCATGACCTGAGCTGAAGGCAGAGGCTTTAACCCACTGAGCCACCCAGGTACCCTCTGCTGTAGTTTTTAAATTTATTACTGTTTATAATATTTCCTATGCTGTTTTATTAGTTTCCATCTCTCTGCTTACATTACCTACCTGTTCTGGTATGTTGTCCACTTTTTCATTAGAGCTATAAGCATAATAATCATAGTTGTTTTAAATTCTCAGTCTGATAATGCCAACATCTCTGCCACATTTGAGTCTTATTTGAATTCTTTTTCTGTCTCTTCAAACTATGTTTTTTGTGGTGTAATATGTCTTGCAATTATTTTCTTGAAAGCCAGACAGGATGTATTGGGTATGTGAAACTGAGGCAAATATGCTATTAGTGTGAGGTTTTATGTATATCCAATTAGGGATTTGGCTATTTTCTTTTCTTGAAGCTATAATTTCATCTTTCGCTAAAATTTCACCTGGTGTCTATGTATTTATCTCCCCTATTGACTTTGGGTTTCTCTAGAGACTTCTTAAATAAGATTGGAGATACATTCTTTCTGCTGTATTCCTCCACTACTCTGCAGGTGCTCTACTGATGTGGTGGTAAGGTATTGGCAGGAGGAGGTGAAGTGTTCTATACTCCTGTGACTATCTCTCAGCCTTTTATGACCTGTTGGGTTATAACTTTCTCAAGTGCTTCTCAGGGCTGGCCTCCTCCTTCCCCACAATCCTTAGTGGAGACAGGAAGACTGAAGGAGTAGATGGGTATTTCTCTCCCCTGAGGTTGGCAAAACAGATTTTTTGTTTTTTAACTTGAGGGAAATTCTTGTTAAGAAGCCCGGAATGCTCTGACCCATTTTTAAATGGCTACTTTTCCTCTCCCCCTACCTGAAGCAGAAAGGGATGTTTTTCTCTCTTTAAGAACAAAATAGGTAAAATTTATAAAAATTTATAATTTTTCCCAGAGGTAAAATTTATAAAAGCCTAGGGGCCTGCTTGAGACAGCCCTTCCCCACATGAGTTTTACCTCAAAGTTATCCACACTGAGTCTCCAGCAATTTCTTGATCATAGGTTAGGTTTCTGGACACTCCTATTGGTTCCCTCAAAATTCTCACATTTCATTGTTGCTAAGTTTTAACTCCCTATATCCACCTGCTCCATTTTGGGGGATGCAATTTGCCCTGTAAACCTCAGTTCTCTGGTAAATCCAAGAAGAGCTGCTGATTTTTCAGTTTGTTTAATTTTTGTCTGGTTGTGTGCTTGGGAGTGACAACTTCAAAATTCTGTACCTAATGGTCCAGAAACTAGGAATGTGTGCTTATTTTTACATTTATAAAATACACAGTACTTAGTACAAATGATTTTTGAACAAATGACTGAAAGAGTGAATTACTGAATGAATGCCATATCCAATAGAATTATATGGAAATAAGAAAGAAATAATTATAACTGATTAACACATCATGCTTTGCCTTCTAGTCTCTGGCCTTATCAACATTTGTGGGCAGTGAGTTCCAGTCTGACCTACAGCTGTGCATTGTTTTAGCTATTTGATTTTAATGGGATTTTAATTTTATCACTTAAATTACCAGATTAATTTATATATCTATATATTAATTTAGATATTTATCACTTACATTATCAGATTAATTAATATTATATATATACACATACATTACCACATAATTTATATATATTTCCATCTTGTGCCAGATACTTAACAGATAATATTTAACAGATAAGGAGAATAATATTGCCACTTGTAAATCTTGAACAATGTGATAATAGAAGCTATCATTAAATTCATTCAGTATGGAGTTGTCATAATATGCTGAAATATCATGTCAAGAAGCTAGATGTAAGTTGAAAAAACTAAAAAAATAGGCTAGGAAAAGTAAACCTATAGATCTGCAAATGCAAAAAGCATATACGTGGTAAAGAACCAAGATCTGCTGTATGGTTTTTCATGATATCTGACATCTGAAATACATCAAGTGAAGTTGCTGAATTGTGTTCAGAAAGTAAAAAAGCCCAATAGGTGTTGTGGTTCCAGATCCATTACTAGCAGCAAATTATTATTATTTTTTTTTCTCACTGGCAAGTCTCAGCCTGAGATTAAATCAAATGACAGAAAGTTGTATTTAACTACAAATTTTCACAATCATAATTACAGAGATATAAAATCTATTATTAAAAAAAAAGTTTTGGGGCGCCGGGGTGGCTCAGTTCGTTGAGCATCTAACTCTTGATTTTGGCTCAGGTCATGGTCTCAGGGCCATGAGTGTCCAGCCCTACATCAGGCTCCACACTCAGAGGGGAGTCAGCTTGAGATTCTCTCTCTGTCTCTCCCTCTCCCTCTGCCCCCCACCAAAACTCTCTCTCTCTTAAATAAATGAAATATTTTTTTAAAAAGGATTTATTGGGGCGGCTGGGTGGCTCAGTTGGTTAAGCGACTGCCTTCAGCTCAGGTCACGGTCCTGGAGTCCAGAGATCAAGTCTCACATTGGGCTCCCTGCTTGGCCGGGAGTCTGTTCTCCCGCTGACCTCTCTCCTCTCATGCTCTCTCTCTCATCCTCTACCTCAAATAAATAAATCTTAAAAAATTTTAAAAATAAAAAGGATTTATTGTTAGAGGTCCTCCAGGTTAGCCTCCATTTGAAGAAATTATCCCTCAAATAATATTCTTAAGAAATGAGCCTTTAGCTTCTCTTAGAAATCAGGCCTTGTACAATATGCCTCAATCTGCCTTACAGAGCATTTACTGTATGCTAGGCCCTGGGTTAAGATTTTCATGTATTTTTTCATTAATTGTCACAAAAACTCTCTGAAGAATAGAGTTTAGTTCTATTTTACTAAGAAACAAAAACATATTGGACTACAGAGGAAGGAAGGAAGGAAGGAAGGGAGGAAAGAAGGGAGGGAGGGAGGATGCACAATGGAGCAGACAAGGCAGGCAAACTGCCAAGGGGAGGGCAGCTGACAATAATGCACCAAACTTTTGCTAGAGAAGTGAAACTGGAGAAATGGAGGGTGGGACTTGAAATAAGAAAACCAGTTAAAATTTACAAAAGAGCAGACAGGCCAGGATATCCCCTAGCCTAGTCTGGCAGAAAATTGAGGCTTGCTCTCTGGAGATACTGAACCAGGTAGGATTTAGTCTTAGGAACATCTGATACAGCTTAGGGCTAAGCTATAAAACCATTTACAATAAGAAGATTAGGTGGAAATTTGCATACAAGTGAGATTTCAAATTTCTTTTCTGTCCACGACTTCCAGAAGCTTCATAGATATTGACACTTGGAGGTCACTCAATGAAAAAAAAATACTACCCTATCACACCATACTGAAGGTTGCCATCTCCCAAACTCAGCCCACACACATAAATTTTCCAATCAAATTTTTGGTCGCTCAGTTATAAATAGGCATGTCAGGTAAATAGGCAAGTATTACAAAATATTTGAGGAATGCCTCTAGTGTGTGAACAGTAGATCAAACCAAATGTGCACTTATTTGCTTTCTTTCTCATTCTCTCTGTCTCTATTTCCCCCCTCACACACAAATACAATATGAAATAATATTCAGTGGAAAAATTAGAAGATAGAATTTTACAAATCTCCCAGAATGTTGACATAAACACCAAGGCACTGAAAATAGTAAGAAAAATAAGGAATTTAGAAGATTCAATCAGGAATTCTAATATCCAAACAAGAGAATTTGAACAAGAAGAAAGAGAGCACATGAGGAAATTATCAAATATACTATTAAAAAATTCCCAAAACAAATGATATGACTTTCTTAATTGAAATATTCCATGGAATGGCCTGCATAGTAATTGAAAAGTGACTCACACCAAAGTCACTCTAGGATGTTAGCATATTAGGAGTCTTTGGAACACTGTGCATGGTCCTAATTCCCAGACTTCACATGTAGCATTCCCTCTGCCTGGAATATTCTCCCTCAGATAAATCAGTGGCTCCCTCTATCTTCTAAGTTTTGCTTATTACTGTCTTTTCTTTAAGGTCTTCACTGAAATCCCTAATTAAAATTCTATTTGCCCAGAGCACTCCCTACACACTACACTCTTTTGTTTTCCTCCAGAGCACACAGGTCTATCCAGTGCTCTATATATCTTATTATTTCTATCTCCCTTTTCTGTTTTTCTGCACTCGCTACAATGTCAGCTCCACAATGATGGAGATGACTGCATGGTTTCCTACTCCCAGTACATGGAATGGTGTCTGGCCCACAGCTGGGAGCAAATACATGTTTGTTATGAGAAGAAATGATGAAGAGACATGTGTGAAAGTTTTCAGAAAGAAAGGATTAGGACTAAAAATAACATATCACTTTCAACTACAACATTAAAAGCTGAAACCTGGTTGAAAAATAAATCAGGAATGAGAGTAGAATAAACACATTAACATTTACTAATAGACATGGGCCCCCAATTTTTACCTTGTGTGTATAGAAACCTTGTAGAGACTAGGTTCTACCAAAAGGAGGAAATAAGACATGGGAAGTCATGAGATCAAGGAAATGAGAAATACAATCTTGGAAAGAAGTCACAGGATGATGATAAAAAGCACAATAGCTGTGCAGCGGGAGTGGAGTGCAATCTACTTGGACGGCAGCCAAGAGACAGAAAAGTCTACCATACATTTCTCTAAAATAAGAAGGGGAAAAAAAACCTGATCTATTGCCCCATGTATCTAATGTTTTTTAAATCAAGACTTTGTTATTACATATGGTAGATAGTTCAGAGATAAATGAGTAGTAGCCAGTGACATAAAACTGAGCAAATATAAGACTTAGGCAATTTCTAACTCCAGGAGAAAAGAGCTGTATAAGAAAGAAAACATAATCATAAGGTAATCATAGCACCTATGAAGCTCCGATGAAAAAACAATTTACAAGTCACAATGATATAAATTCTGGGTATTGACTTAACAACACAATAAAATATAAATCTTTATGGAATGACAAGATATAAGTGAAAATGTATGAAGGCAGAATAATATGTATAATACAATCACATTTTATGTTTACATTTTATATAAAAGTTTATGATTTGATGTAAATGTTTAAAAACTTATCTAAAAAGATAGGGACCAAATTGTTGTTATATACTTTTACTTATTGTTTTCTACTTTCGTGCTCTTTAATTTTTGTGGTTTTTTGCTTGTTTGGGTTTTTTAAAATTTATTTATTTTAGAGAGAGTGGGTGGGGGAGGGACAAAGACAAAGGGAGAGAGAGTCTTATGTAAACTCCATGTTGAGCGTCGAACCCAACACGGGGCTTGATCTTATGACCCTGAGATCACAAGCTGAGCCAAAACAAAAAGTCAGGTGCTTAACCAATTGTACCACCCAGACCCCATTTTTAATTTTTGATATAAACAAGTATTCATGGGTACCTGTGAGGCTCAATTGGTTAAATGCCTGCCTTTGGCTCAGGTCATGATCTCAGGGCCCTGAGGTTGAGTACTGTAACAGGCTTCCTACTCAGTAGGGAGTCTGCTCTTTCTTCTGCCTCTGCCCCTCCTCCCTGCTTGCACTCTCTCTCTCTCAAATAAATAAGTAAAATCTTAAAAAAAAAATCTTAAAAAAATAAATAAGTATTCAAGCATTCCTTTTAGTAATCAAATTTTGTGTGAAATATAGATCCAAAATACAATTTTAATTTTTACATAGTAGTCCACGCTATATGTGTCATAATTTAGTCATTTTTTTCATTGTATGTTTAGAATGCTTCCAGTATTTTTCTATTTTAAACATCCTTATGCATAAATCTTGAAATTCATTTGATTATTTTTCTAGAACACATGCCAGATGGAATTGTTGATAGAAAATTCCCATTTTAAAGCTTTTGATAAATAATCCAAACTGAACATCAAAGACTAAAACACTCTATATCCTCACAAGGATTGTTTGACAGTATTTATTTTCTCACATCTTGTCAACAGAGGGTAGTAACATTCTTTTATCATACTTGACAGCCTTAAAAAAAAAAACTCTCCAAGTTTGTGTTTAGTTGATTATTAGTGATGTAGACCATGTGTTCATGTGTTTCAAGGCACTGACAATCTCTTGAATGCACCCTTTCTCACACTTTCTCTCATTGTCACTGGTATAGTGGTTCTGATCATCTCTCGTGGGTCTTAGCCTCATATCTGATCACAGAGCTAAGCTCTCTTCTTCTGTACCATCACTTAAACTGCTTCTAGGTTTATTTTGCTAAATCGCCAATCTGATCGTTTCATTTGCTTGCTTAGAAGCCCTTGAAGACTAGCAATTTTCTACAGAATAACATCTAAAATTCTTAAAGGGGCACACCACATCAGCATTTATATGAGCTCAAATATTTTCTAAATTATAAAAAGGGTTTTTCATGACAACTTTTTTTTCAGTAATTACAAAGAACCTGGGACTGGGGGTTACCATCTTGTTTACTACATTTACCTTTCTCTATTTAAGAAGTGATTAAGAAGTGACATCACCAAGATGGTAATTTAAAAAAGATGTTCCTGATTTTCCCCCCCTTTATAAGAAAAACAGTAACTATTTAAAAAGAAGATACCACAAAGAGAGTCCTGGAAAATGGGAGTGAGGATGAAGCACCTTCCACACCTCAGAGACCACGCCGACCACATTAGAAGAGGAAGAAAAGAAGGTACACCTTGACTATGTGCTCCTCCCCCAGTCCAGTGAAGTACCACGTGGAGAGATCTCCCCTAAGCCTCTGGTTACTCCAAGGGGGAAGGAGAACCTGGGAGGGACAACCAGCACCCATGGCATTGCTGGTCACTAATGAGAGCCCCAAATCTGATCTGACCCTGAAGGTACTGCAGGGGAATGTGTGGACTCAGCTATTGGGAATGTGGGAGGGGCTTGCAACAACCAGCACATAAGTCTTGGTGGACCCAGTTGAAACACCCATGTAGTAACCCATAACCATTTGTTCATTTGCAGAACCAGCTCAGTGGTATAATCTGGCTAGGGAACTCTGTGGGTGCAAGTCTTCCTGATGTGGATCCTCAAAATGTGGAATTTTGCTGGTCCTAGACCTGGTTTGCCCAGTCCAGGCAGGGAGCTGAGTCACATCCCCACTGTTTGTACAGAGGGTCTCCAGGCTCCACCTGACTGCAGAGGCTGGCCACAACTCCTGACACCATACAGCCCAGTGATGCTTGAGAAGAGGTGCGTGGCCAGAATGGATATCCCCAGATCAAACCCAGTATAGGGCATACAGGCAGAGGGATTAATTCATAGCCAAGGCTGAGGATACCCCCTGCTCTTCTCAATGGGAAAACTTGATCAAGAAATTTAGAGTTGCCTGAAGCAAGCCCTTCCCTGCTCACCCAGACAAGGGAGCTGAGACACAATTCTACTGCTAGAAGAAAACAAGAGTAAGGCTCCTTGACATGGCTTTTGACAATGATTTCTTTGATATGACACCAAAAACGCATGCAACAAAATAAATGAATAAAGAAATAAGTAAGTAAATAAGTAAGTGGGACTAAATGAAACTAAAGTACTTCTGCACAGCAAAAGAAACCATCAACAAAGTCAATAGACAACCTATGGAATGGTAAAATATATTTGCAAACCATATATCTGATAAAAGGTTAATATCTAAAATATATAAAGAACTGATACAACTCAATAGCAAAAGAACCCAATTAACTCAATTTAAAAGTGCACCAATGGGCAACCTGGTGGCTCAGTTTGTTGAGTGTCTGCCTTCAGCTGGGGTCATGATCTCTGGGTCCTGGGATCAAGTCCCACATCAGGTTTCCTGCCCAGCAGGGAGCCTGCTTCTCTTTCTCTTCCTCTGCCCCTCCCCCCCTCATTCCCTTTCTTTCTCTCTCTCTCTCTAATAAATAAATTTTTTAAAAATGCACCAAGGACCTAACTAGACCTTTTCCCAAAGAATGTATGCAAAAGTCTCAACATCCTTAGATAGCAGAGAAATGTAGATTAAAACCACAATGAGATACCATCTTATGCCTGTTAAAATGTCCATCATCAAAAAGACAAGAGGTAACAAATGCTGGTGTGGATGTAGAGAAAAGCAAACCTTTGTACACAGTTGGTGGAATTGTAAATTGTTATAGCCACTAAGAAAAACAGTGTGGAGGATCCTTAAAAATTTAAAAATAACACCACCATATGACCCAGCAATGCCAGTTCTGGAACAATATATTCAAAAACACAAAATCAAAAGATAACTGCACTCCCAAGTTCATAGAAGTATTATTTATAATAGTCAAAACATAGATACAACTTAAATATCCATGGACATTATATAACAGAATATTATTTTGGCACAAAAATGAGAAAATCCTACCACTTCTGATGTGGATGAAACTTGAAGGTATTACACTAAGTGAAATAAGCCAGAAAAAGACAAATATTGTATGATCTCACTTATATGTTAAATCTGAAAGTTAGAAAGATAGAAAGAAAGGAAGGAAGGAAGGAAGGAAGGAAGGAAGTTAAGAAAGATAGATCAGAGCTGCAGTTACCTGATGTGGAACAGGGGGAGAGGAGATTGGAGGATGATGGTCAAAAGGTAGAAAAGTTGTAAGATAAATAGGTAGTAGAGATGTAATGTACATGATAACTATAGCTAACGCTGCTATACAATACATAGAAAAGCTATTAAGAGGGGCGCCTGGGTGGCTCAGTGGGTTAAAGCCTCTGCCTTCCGCTCAGGTCATGATCGATCGCTGGGTTCTGGGATCAAGCCCCGCATCAGGCTCTCTACTCAGCAGGGAGCCTGTTTCCTCCCTCTCTCTGGCTGCCTCTCTGCCTACTTGTGATCTCTATCAAATAAATAAATAAAATCTTAAAAAAAAAGAAAGAAAAACTGCTAAGAGAACAAATCCTAGGAGTTCTCATAAAAATAAATTTTTCCCTCTTGTAATCATTTCACAACATATGTAAATCAAACAGTCATGCCACATACCATAAATTTACACATTAATATATGTCAACTATTTCTCAATAAGACTGGAAAGAAGGAAGTAATTAATCAACGGTGGATGAATATACCAACGTAGGTGAGAGGGGCATGCATGGTCTATTATAGGAACTTATTCAGTTACTCATTCTTTTAAAAACATATTTATAAAATCATTACTATTGGAGCGCCTGGGTGGCTCTGCCGTTAATTGTCTGCCTTTGGCTCAAGTCATAATCCCGGGGTCCTTGGGGTGCTTGGATTGAGCCCCACGTCGGGCTCCCTGTTCAGCGGGAAGCCTGTTTCTCCCTCTCTCACTCCTTCTGCTTGTGTTCCCTCTCTCACTGTGTCTCTTTTGGTCAAATAAATAAAATCTTAAAAAAAAAAATCATTACTATGTGCCAGACACAGCTCTACATTTGAGAGAGACAGAGGTACATGGCCAATAGAACCAACAGTACCCTGCTAATATCTTTGTGGAACTAATGTCAGGGAAGAGGGGAGAGGGTTAAAAAAGCCAAAAGGAAAAAAAAATTATTTTTACAGTGTAATAAGCAATGGTGTGCTGATATACCAACACTCTGGAAAAATGAAACAAAACCCAACAGGCGCTGCTTGTAGTGCCTGGAGATTTCCCACCACACACCACGGCTGATTTCAAGCTACTATGCTTTAAGAACCACCTCACAGATATGTGGATATGTGGAACAAGTGGCTCTGGAGAGCCAGCATAAGTCCATCCCGACCACCACTGAGTGCCGACAAGGTACTAAGATTTGGAGAACTGACAACTGGCCACTTGAGGCAGGGCATGAAGGAGAGATCCCTCAGAGAAGGGGACACTGAGCTACCACACAAACACAGAAGAAGAACCAGGAGGTTGAGGGTCAGATGGAAGAGCGCTGCAGAGAGATATATGCCAAATGCCTTAAGGCAGGAAAGTACTTGGCACACCTAGGATACAGAAAGAGCCAGAATATAGATTTTTAATTTATGTTTCCATCAGGAGACAACCTTAAGATCAAAAAGCCTCTTAGCCAGGGTGAGAGCAGCATTTTAGCCACGCTGACTGATGAGTTGGAACCTAAGATCAGCTTTGGGTGTTTTGTATTTTTTTTTGCTGATGGAGTTTCCAGTTGCTGCTGGCTGATTCCAGGGGGTAGGCAGTGGGGGCAGTGAGGAATATATAGACCAGAAACCTGAGTTTATAGAATGCAAAATATAAACGGAAATAAGTAGTATTTAATTTTACCAACAAATATGTTTCTGAGAATTTCCACTCAAGATAGTTGAGTTTATATTTCTTCAATCTTGCCAGTCCTACAAATTAACCAGACCTTGAAGTTTTGTTGATACATTAAGAGGACTAGTAACTTAAACATACTATGCTGAAATATATTATCAGGCTAATTTGGGCAGTATCTGGAGAAAATATAAATCTTATTGTAGGAACAAAGCAAGGTGTAATTGTACTGAATTTCTTTAGCAGTTTTGGGTGTCTTTTCCTCTCGGAGACAAGATAGCAAAGATGACTCTGCTCTGTTATTTTATCCTGTGCAGGTAGAGCTGGGGAGAATCCAAAACAATATTTCAAGAATGAATCCGTTGGAGCTCAAATTCAGGTTTGACAAGTGAACAGCTCCTCCTGAGTGAAAATAAATCCAATTGTGAAGCAAACGAAGATTAGGAGGATTAAATGTCACATGTGGAGGATCTAAAAGTGGATTTTTTTATTATTGAAGATATTTTTATGGGTTATTTGTATGGGGATCAGGCTCCTTTGTTTTTTTTCTAAATTGAGATGGGCCAGGATGTCTTTGGGGCAGGAGAGATTTTTGCTGCATGTGAAGACATGTGGTTTTCATTTCCATATTATACACTTTCAGCTCACCATCTTGAGAAAGGAATTATGACTTGTAGATAGTCTCACAAGGAATTAGTTGTCATTAACATGTTAGTTATATTAATAGTTACACCACTGTCTTCATCCAAGTGAGTGTAATTTGTATATATATTCAAATTGTTTAGTGGCAATGCTCAATATTTACATGGAATTATAAGAAGTTCAAAGCAATAGTGAACACAACTGAGTTATTTCCAAAAATGTGAGTTCTATGAGAGTTGGGCTGTCAAAGCTAGAAACTAATTTTCCCCGTGTTGAATAGATAATAAAAAATTAGCTTTTTTACTGATAAGCTATCCTTCTCTACCAATAATACCAAGAAATATCTTAATTTTTGATCAAATTATAGAAAAATAATATAAGATGCCCAGTGGAATTAATGAAAAGCTATGAATCTCAGACTATTTTACTTTATTCTTTAAAATTATGTATTGACTTACTTCTCTAGACTTACAATATACCTCTGAATAATAATAATCTTTATAATAAAATAACACATGATACTGCTATTTAGATATAAGACAATATAATACCTTTAGAAATCACTTACTAAACTGAAAGATACTAAATAATTATAAGAATTCAGATTCCCTTGTTTCCAGCTCTCTGCTGTTCTATTAATGAATGACAGAATTAATTTCATGTGAGTTTAGATTCACTTCAGAGTATACCCAAAAGACCATCTTGTTGGAAGTTCAACAGAAGAGGCCAGATATTTTGTCTGAATCCACATGAAAAATAAAATTATAGAAGCTATTCATATTACTCAGGCCAAAATATACTCTCAGCCAAATCCTCACCACTATCATTATAATCATCCTCACAATCAAGAGGAGCCCTTACTGAAGCAAGAAGCAAATAGACATATTTAGCTTTGGAATTAAAAAAAAAAAAAGACTTGCATGTTTTACTTTAGTGCATACTTCCTTTTTCTGTACATAAAATTCAGTTTCATTTAAAAGGGAAATTGTAAACTCAGCTTCATTTAAAATTCAAGTTATTGTCAAAATTTTGGGCTAAAAGAAATCTTCAGATAAAAGTGTTTCAACATTACCCAAGAAAGCAGTCTTCTAAGGTCTACCACAAATTTAATTATTCCATTGTTTTCCAAAGTGGGCAGCTTGGACAAAATTCTGCACAATGTTAATAGATTTTGATCAAAGAGAATTTGGAAAATGCTGTTAAATCCACTTACCATGAGATTTCAGCTCTTTGAATACCCAGATATAAATTGTCAATCTATTCATTAAATACGCAGGAGCATATGTTGAAATACAGCCACGAAATGGGAGGGCATCCCAGGCAGAGGAAAGATTATGAGCCAAGATGAGCAGGTGGGAAAGCATAAGGCATCTTTTGAGAAACTGTAGGGAAATTCTGGAGTTGCAGGAGATAAATCTGGAAATGGAAGGAAGAGCCAGACTGTGGACGTTTTGAATTGACAGACTAAGTAGCTCAGACTTTTGAAAAAGTCAGTCATCACACATTGAATGTGGTAGTTTAGGATGATTAATTCAGCCATAAGTCGATAGCCTGGTTTGGAGGAGGGAAAATACTGGAGGTGGGGAGTCCAGTTCAAAGGTCCTAGCAGATTCAACAGTGAGATTACACATGAACGGTGAAAAGAGATTGCAAAATGAAGAATGAGAGCAAGATCTATTGCAAAAGAGGAATGCGAGAAATGAGATACAGTTTCTTTTTTTAAAATTTTATTTATTTATTTGACAGAGACCACAAGTAGGCAGAGACACAGGCAGAGAGAGAGGGAGGAAGCAGGCCCCCTGCTGAGCAGAGAGCCTGATGCGGGGCTCGATCCCAGGACCCTGAGACCATGACCTGAGCTGAAGGCAGAGGCTTTAACCCACTGAGCCACCCAGACACCCCAGTTTCAAAGATTTTTAAAGAGCTCCTCATGATAATGACAATGACTTTAGTGGCCATAGTGAATCTCTGGCAGTTTCTCTGTGCCCCGGTCATGTTTTATAACTGCCGTATGTCCTGATAGAGGTTTTTCTATCAGACAGGCCCTACCATCCTTGACTGTGTGGTTGATTTCTATTCATTCTTTAAAAATTCCAGCTCACTTGTCATCTCTTCTTTCTTAAATCAGTTTTGTAGGTTTTCTTGGTATCTTAGGTATGTAATTTCTAGAACACTTAAATCGATGTATTTTAAAGAAGGGTTGACAGGTCTGTCTCCCCAGTTAGAATGCAGGCTCCCGGAAGTCAGAGACCAAATTGGCCCATTTTCACAACTAGCACAATAGCACATATTTGAAACTCAATCAAATCCAAGGAATATTAAAATGCTGGTAAACCTACAGAAAAAGAAAGAAAGAAACAAAGATAGAAAGCAAGCAAGCAAGCAAGCAGGCACAGATGAAATAAAAGAATTGAGGAAGGTGGTTTTTTCAACACGTTGGAAAGTCAATGGAAATAAGACTGAAGAAATGAATAAAAAGGGAGAGTGATCAGGCAGAATTTCAGAGTATAAGGGAGGTTATGGCACATCAGTCAGATGTGGAGAATTCATCCCCTTCATAGTCCAAATACTTTCGACAGTTTGAAAAGATTCCCTGTGCTCTTCTATTTCCTTGCCTTAGATTCTTGTGTTTCCACATGAAGGATGCCATCCCAATCCCATCCCATCCCATCGACTTAAGCATGTTTAGGTACAGATCAACTGTAGCTATCCCATGAGAACCTTCTCTGGTTATTTATATACTATATATATATACGGAGAATTTGTATATATGTGGCCTAAGACCACCTACATAAAATCCTCTGGGAGTGATTCTTATAGGCAATTATAGGGATTTCTCTTTATAGATATAGTTCATCTAATAGATGACAAGAAGATGATAGAATTAGAATCATCATTTTACAACTCCAAATGAAGAAATGGGATTTAAACAAATGATCATCTATGACTACAGAAACCATTAGTGGAAAAATGTAAGTGATGTACTTGATGGGTGGATCACACTGGTAGCATCTAAACCCATTTCCCAAACTTACAGTCCTAAAAATAGAGACAACTAGACATCATATGCCTCTTCATGGAAGTATACAACATGCCTTGTGATATATTTTTGCCAAGGAAAAAAATATGAACCGGAATTTGTTCAGATCTCTCTGTGTAACAATCAGTTTAAAAGAAATACAGAAGACAGAGAAATGAAAAAAGACAACACTGGGTTGCACTCAGCAAAACCCGGAATACGTCCAGTTTTTTCAGCAGATAAATTGCAAGAGGTCAAATGTAAAGAGGGACTGGAAACCTATAGTTTAAATATATATTAAAAGAAACTTAAAGACGTGTCAGCCAAAAGCGTGGATGTTTTTGGAGCCTGATTTTAAGGAACACAAATTTAAAAATAATTTATGAGACAACTAGAGAAACAAGATCACCACCTGATATGAAGATACTACTGTTACTTTTTAGGTCTGATAACGGATATGTTGTGTAAGCACCATTGTCCATCTTGAAACAAGTTTAGGCAAAATAACATGATGTCTGGAATTTACTTCAAAATAATGCATGGTGGTGGGGGTGCAGGGTGGGGGCAGAAAGGAGATCGGAGTTGGAGTTGGATCATAGCCTCATAGTTCAGTTTTAAATATCCTTGGAAAATTCCATGTTGTATCATTTTACAATGCAAGTTCTTGGGGCCCCACAGAACTATTGAATTACAATTCCCAAATGAGAGTTTGGGCATCTGTGCTATTAGTTTCAAAGTGATTATGATGCACAGTAAGATTTAGGAATCACAGTCCTAAAACTTTATCCCATGTCCTTGCTCTTGTCTGAGAAATATGGCCAAGTATAGATACACACTATGTCTTTAAAGATAGAAACCGGTTCCTTGCATCTCTCAAGGCCAAATATTTTGGATGCACTCAGTAAATAATGGCAATGTTAGTCAAAATATTTATTGATGTTTACTCTGAATAAATATTTTAGGTCTAGATTATACAAGACTTACCCACACATTCCAAGATAGCAGGTCTGTTCAGCATCAGGAGTGTGCACCTCCTCATAGCTGTTAGCAATAATCCTCTGGACAGGTGGGATTTCTGTCTTAAGGGTACTTAACACTCCCAATTCATGAGTGGCCAATATCTCCATACTTCATGCAATAAGTTTAAAAATCTAACAGGATAAGATTAACAGCCTCCTTTTTCATGGAGAGTTGGAAATAGAGAATATTAACAGCCGTGTATAAAATATCTAAACTGATTTTGTATATATATAATCTCTTTAGAAGAAGGAATGAAGCATTTCTATCTGAATTACCACAAAACTTAGCCTCCCTGTAATTTGTTCATTTGTTCATTTGCAGTGGTTCATCTATCAAGTAACCACTTTGACTGTCTTAAGAGGGTATTCTTAATTACTTTTCCCACAGTCCTAGGATTCCCTAAACCTCAGAAGTTTTGAAAGAACCCTATAATCAATTCTGCCCAGTGTTCTGCTTCTGTCATTGACTAGTAAGTTGGTTTTAAATAGGACACTCTTTTTACTGGGTTCAGCTTTCCCCATATGTATAATTCTCACATAAGTATCAATCTACTTTTAGATCATCTTTAAATTCACCTATGGGTTTATGATACTTCTAGGAAAAAATATTCCACCTAACCTTTAAAGAGAAAACAACCTTTCAAGAAAAATAATAAATAAATAGATAGATAGATAGATAGATAGTTTCACCTCTGTGTCTTAGATGCCAGTAAATAAGGCCAAATACATACATTCTATTCTGAAGGTAGAAATCTAGGAATGAGAAGGATTTCCCCCACTTTGGCTTACCTGCTTATGAGCGTGATCGTAAGAATTAATATGATTGTCAAACTCCTGGTGCTTGTGATACTGCTTGTCACATAATTCACAGTAAAAGTTTGCCTTTACATCTTCCAAGGCTTTTGCTGTAGACTTCTCCTTTTCTGGAAAATCCTTTAAAGAAGGCAAACAGGTTGGTTATATTTCTCTCTAATAGCATAACCAGATCTCATATTAATCAAGTTGTTATTTAATTTTTCTGTGGCTGAAAGAATATGGTGAGGCTCATCAGTTTTTGGAAATTCATGGCACTCTGGAAATAACTTTCAGTTCAGCCTTATTCTTAACTTATCAACAAACACATAATGAATTCTCTCAAAGAAGCAGAACACTGGGGCACCTGCACGGCTCAGTTGCTTACGCGAGTCTTGTTTTGGGCTTGGGTCATGATCTCATGAGTCACGGAATCGAGCCCCAGGTTTGGGCTCCCCATTCAGGGACAGTCTGCTTGAAAATTCTCTCCTTCTGCCACTCTCCCAACTTGCATGCTTGCACTCTCTCCCCGCCTCTCTCTCAAATAAATAAGTAAATCTTAAAAAAACAAAACCAAAAACAAACAAACAAACAAACAAACAAAAAAAACCCCAACTGCAGTCTGATAATTCTCTTTCATCCCATCCATTTTCAGGTTGTGGTTCTGCTGACTCACCACCATTTCCTCTGCCAGTCCAACGACCGATCTCAAACACAAGCTGCCACTATATCCTTGGAGCACCTATTACTATGAGGTCTCTTTACTGTAATATTTAGTAGTGACATTGATTACATTGTTTTATATCCTTCCTCTACTGCTTCATGTATTTTAGCCTCACTGAAATTTTCAGTGTTGGGACTTGCTATTCTTGGCACACAAAGTCTATTCCCCCAAGTTAAATTAGTGAGCTCTTACTCCTTTCCCAACACCAGCTCTTTGTTCCCTCTGGAACGCTTTCCCATGATTTTACCAGGAGGACGAAGCCTCCATTTTGTTACTTGTTACCAAACACATCTATGACCATTCATAAACATTTCTTCTTCTAATAATACCCCACATATTTCTGTGTTCCACACAATGCCATCTTCAGCCAACTGATCTATCTACTCCATCCGGTCTTCATGGGTGACCCTCATTCACACTACAGCTAGGTTCTTATTTATCTGTGGACTCTAACTCCAGGATAAGCTTCTTCTATAAGCTTCAGTTCATGCTAGATGCTGCCAATGGGTTTACCACATATTTTTCAAAATTATTACCCTTACAATTATAACTGTGCTCTATCTCAAAGAGAGTTTTGGCCACATCCTTCCTCTGCTTGAACTCCTTCTGAGCAGTAGAGAATATAGTCACAGGTATTATAATAGCATTGTATGGTGGCAGACGGCGGCTATACTTGTGGTGAGCATATATATAGAGATGTTGAATCTCTATGTTGTACACCTGAAACTAACGTAACGTTGGGTGTCAGTTACACTTCAATTAAAAAATAAATAATAATATAATCCTCTTGAATTCTCTCATTGCTTGTAGAATAATAGTGATGAACTACTGAGCATAAACTTTGTGCCAGGTATTAAGTATGTGATGAACTGTTTCATTTATTATTTCATTTATTCATTTATTATGAATTGTTTCACTTATTATTCATTTATTCCTCACATCAACCTTATAAAATAAGTTCTTTTTTTTAAAGATTTTATTTATTTATTTGACAGAGAGAGATCACAGTAGACAGAGAGGCAGGCAGAGAGAGAGAGGGAAGCAGGCTCCCCGCTGAGCAGAGAGCCCGATGCGGGACTCGATCCCAGGACCCTGAGATCATGACCTGAGCTGAAGGCAGCGGCTTAACCCACTGAGCCACCCAGGCGCCCATAAAATAAGTTCTTTAAAAAACTTATAAGTTCTTTAAAAAGAGTTTTTTTTAATTTACAATTTACAGATATATTAATCAGCACTTAGAATCACACACTTGTGGTCACTGAGTTAATAAGAGGAGAGGGAATTTGAACTCAAATAACCTATGCCTAGCTCCCTTGTTAAGAAATAGGTGTGCTTTACCATCTCCCTTAAGGTCAGTCCTCCTGATGCACTATACAAACTCCCTCCTACCTCATCACTGTCACATTGTATCAATCCATGCTCCCATATTATCTCCTCTACTTCAATCACTAGACATGTTACATGATATTAACTCATCTGTTTTCATGTCTATAGATCCTCTGAGGGCTGGAACTGTTTTATCCATTTTTGTGTCCACAACGTCAAAATACTGTTGAGCACAGAGTTACCTACATATATTACAAATATGTATTACAAAAGTTAATGGTTAACAGTAGCTCACATGTTCATGTCTCCCATCATTCTGCAAGTTATCCATTATCCCCATGCCTAAATAAAAGAATGACTGGTGCATAGAGGATATCAAGTAAATATCCATAAAAAATGAATGGACAAAATAAAGGATAGATTTTAGTTCTGTTTCTCTAAAATGACTAACCCTCTATGGAAAGAAATCAGGCCATAAAACCTAAATGTCAGGACCACTGCAGACCAGATAAGAAAGCAAGCACAGGGAAGAGGGGCAGATTGTCACAGAGCTGGGTGAAAAGATGGAGCAATTAATTTGGACATGGGAACATGATGATTCAAGCCCAAATATAAGATGCTAACACACATGGCATCAAGGCAGAAAGGACATGAGTACCATTAGCAAACAACAAAACTAGACCAAACATCTACATTGCCTATATAAGAGAATTAAAGCAGGAATTTGGTAATATTATTGGCTGATGGGGGAATAAAAAACTACTGACAGGATATAACCAGTAATGAGAATATAGGCTTCAATATAAGGACAAAAACCCAGTTGCTCAAAGAACTGAAATAATGGCTTGTAAATGTCATCACTTGAGAGTTGAGGCAAAAGTACAACATCAAGATAGAGCTAAAGCTTTGGAACTACAAGCTTACAATCGGGGGAAAATATTAGTTCTCTTCCCATCTTACTCACTAGGCATTTTTTTAACATGTCCTTTACATATTGTGTGCTATTTCAAAGACTGGATTAGAACTAGTGACTACTTGTGTTAACCCACAGTTTTTCTTCCTTTATTATAACCCTGGAATAACAGCCTTAGAAAAGTGACCACGTGCCTTGGACATTGAGCACCTGTGCCTCAAGGCTCAAAAGTGCCTCAGCTTCATTAACCAGAGGCGGGTGGCAATTAAGAATTCAGAGTGGCTAAAAATATACTTTCATATTATTCCAGATTATGTAGAGGATTTTATAACAATAGCTCACTGACCAGGGGTGAGGCTCCTTCAGTTACTCTTAGGTATCTTCATTTAAACAGCATTTATCTCTAAAACACCCTTTAATTATGACATTAAATGAATTTCAATATAAAATTTTGTAATTATAACAGAGTTCTACCAGCTTTTTTGTCATCTCCTGTGAATGTTCACATTTTACAACCATCATACTAAATTATATACCCCATTTCTTACTTCATTTTTCTTGCCAGGAAATGGTGCTGCTATTTCCATTTTCCTTCCTTCTAAGGGATTAATGATATTCCCCAGGATATATTCTAGTCCCCTTATTAAGAGAGGAGGAATACACACATGGGATATAAATGCCATTAGAAAAGCATACATACAGAATTCACAATCTAGTGTGTCTATCAAATCCAGAAGTTAAAAGCATAAATTTAATAGCAGATGACTGGGGGTCAGAAGTGGGGTAGCTGAGACCTGAGAAGAGAGATCTCGGGCACAGGAGAATATAAGCCACAAGTTGGCTAGGGCTAGAGGAATCACAGAGGAAAGGAAAAGAAAAAAAAAAAAAGCTTCCTTAAGCATCTTTGGCAAAATTGAAAACTGAGGTTGGAGCTATAGTTAACTTCCATTAAATGAACCATGACCCAGTGGGCCAGAATATCACCCAGTGTGAGGTGGGCCTGTTCTCAAGTGTGAAGTTGGAGCTGAGTTGGTCTGTATGTACCAGAAGGCTGGAAAGTAAGGGCTTAGTCTAGTAGACTAGTAAGGATGGTATCACATAGTCTAAGTCTACCATTTAGAAGAGGCAATTTATGTTTAGTAATTTTGTGAGTTCTATCAAATCAAGCAATAGTAAAGCAGGGCACACTTTCCCCTGTGTCATGCTGCTTCAACCATCCATCTAACTACATACTCATCCAACTAACCATTAAGTACTGATACATTCAAGAATTGCTAAAAATAGAACTACCCTACAATCTAGTAATTACACAACTTGGTATTTATCCCCAAAATATGGAAGTACTAGTTCAAAAGTATATATGCACCCCTATGTTTATTGCAGCGTTATCTACAATAGCCAAAATATGGAAGCAGCCCAGGTGTCCATCGGCAGATGAATGGATAAAGAAGAAGTGGTACATATATACAATGGAATATTACTTGGCCCTAAAAAATGAAATCTTGCCATTTGCAACAACATGGAATGGAGCTAGAGAGTATAATGTTAAGCAAAATAAGCCAGTCAGAGAAAAACAAATCCCATATGATTTCACTCATATGTGGAATTTAAGAAACAAAACAAGTGAACAAAGAAAAAAAGAGAGAGAGAGAGAGAGATTGACAAACCAAGAAAAAGACTCAAGTACAGAGAACAAACTGATAGTTACCAAAGGGGAGGTGGAGGAGGGATGGGTAAAAGAGGTGAAGGGGATTAAGAGTACACTTATCATGATGAGCACTAAGTAACATTTAGAATTGTTGAATCACTATATTATACACCTGAAACTAATACAACATTGAATGTTAACTATACTGGAATTAAAACTAAAAACTTAATAAAAAATAAAAAGCTTTTGCACAGCAAAGGAAACAGTTAACAAAACCAAGAGATAACCAACAGAATGGAAGAAGGTATTTGCAAATGATGTATCAAATAAAGGGCTAGTATCCAAAATCTATAAAGAACTTATCAATCTCAACACCCAAAGAACAAATAATCCAATCAAGAAATGGGTAGACAACATGAACAGACATTTCTTTTTTTTTTTAATTTTAATTTTTTTAAATTTTTTATAAACATATAATGTATTTTTATCCCAAGGGGTACATGTCTGTGAATTGCCAGGTTTACACACTTCACAGCACTAACCATAGCACATACCCACCCCAATGTCCATTACCCCACCCCCCTTTCCTGATCCCCCTCCCCCCAGCACCCCTCAGTTTGTTTTGTGAGATTAAGAGTCACTTATGGTTTGTCTCCCTCCCCATCCCATCTTGTTTCTTTTCTTCTTTTCCTACCCCCCCAACCCCCCATGTTGCATCTCCACTTCCTCATATCAGGGAGATCATATGATAGTTGTCTTTCTCCGA
>PISX010010156.1:0-71759 GCA_004024625.1 Mellivora capensis
CTTAAAAAAAAAAGAAAAATTAAAAAAAAAAAGACAAGTTAGTACCTATCCTTCTCACACTATTCCAAAAAAATAGAAGAGGAAGGGAAGCTTCCAAGTTCATTCTATGAGGCCAGCATTCTCCAGATAACCAAAACCAGATAAAGACATTAGAAAGAAAGAAGGAAGGAAACTACAGGATCTCTGATGAACATACATACAAAAGTCTTCAACAAAATATTAGCAAACTGAATCCAACGATACATTTAAAAAAAAATCTTTTACCATGATCAAATGGGATTTACTCTAGGGATCCAACAGTGGTTTAATATTTAAAAATCAATCAATGTGATACATCACATTAATACGAGAATGGGTAAAACCCATATGATCATATCAATAGATGCAGAAAAAGCATCTGACAAAGCACATCATCCATTCAACAGGGGCACTTGGGGGCCTCAGTCAGTTAAGCATCTGCCTTGGGCTCAGGTCATGATCTCAAGGTCCTGGGATCAAGCCCCATATTGGGCTCCTTGCTCAGCAGGCATCTCCCTCTCCCTGCCTGTGCCCTCTTGCTCGCTCTCTCTCGCTGTCACATAAACAAAATCTAAAACAAACAAAAAAAAACCGCTCAACAAAGTAGATTTAAAGAGAACATACCTCAACATAGTAAAGGCCATATATGAAAAACCCACAGCTAACATCATATTAAATGGTGATAAACTGAGATATTCTTCTCAGATCAGTAACAAGACAAAGATGCCCACTCTCACCACTTTTACTCTTCATAGTACTGGAAGTCCTAGCAACAGTGATCAGGCAAGGAAAAAAAAAAAAAAGGCATTCAAATTGCTAAGGAAGAAAAAAAGTGATCATTTATGTGCATGTGTGATTCCACAATTTGAAGAGAAAGAACTGGACCTTGATCATCTTGGCATTCCCCTAGCGTCGTGCTTCAAAGAATGTGCAGTTAACACCTTTATAAGGTAGTAAAGGTAGTCACAATCTGCCCCCAATTTAACTTCATAGCCACTTCCTATGTTATTCTCTATACTCTTCACTCTAATTATACTGGATTAACACTGCTCCAGAGCCTGGCACAACACTGACACTGTACACATCCTTGTGAAATGAATATATGATACTCAATGTTGGGAGAAATGGAAAAACATAACCCACAGTGCCTGTGCATACACACTCCATTCCTACACAGAAGATGCTCAATAAACAAACACTTAAGTGGCAGTGGTAGATGATACTTCCATCTTCTGAGTACCAAGTAAATGCAAAAGATTATGCTATGTTATTTATATATGTTAAATCACGATCCTTACAACATAAAAATTCGTAATTACTATACATCTACTTTGTATATTTTATACAAAAGCTACAATCCCTATTTTCTCAACTAGCATATCAGCATCTTTTTTTTTTTAAGACTTTATTTGAGAGAGAGAGCATGAGTGGGGTGCGGGGTGGGGAGGTAGTGGCAGAGGAAGTGGGAGAAGCAGAGTCCCTGGTGAGGAGGAAGCCCCATGTGGGTCGTGATCCCAGGACCCCGAGATTATGACCTGAGCCAAAGGCAGATGCTTAACCAACTGAGCTACCCAGGCACCCAGTATATAAACTTTGTAAAGATAGGAATCTGCCTTTCTTGATGCTTTCTGCATTTCCAGGGCCTATCACAACATTTAGCATACACTAGGCATTCGACAAAAATCCAATGACTGAATGAAGAAATACATAAATAGTCCTATAAGGTAGGTCTTCTTTTAGTTTTGCTGATGAGAAAACTAGAACATTAAATGACTTGCCCAAAGTAACATAGCTAGAAAGCATCAGAACCAGATATAAAGTATACTGTTTTTCAATGTTTAATGTAAAACTTGCTTCCCCTTTGTGCCCAATAATGAACAAGTATTATAACCCAGAGTACTTCTACTCTTGTGAGCTTCCCACAAGGAAACTTTAGCAAGTTTCATCTCTTAAAGACAATGAAAAGGTGGGGCGCCTCAGTGGCTCAGTCATTAAGCATCTGCCTTGGGCTCAAGTCAGGATCCCAGGGTCCTAGGATCGAGCCCCGCATCAGGCTCCCTTTTCTGCAGGAAGCCTGCTTCTTTCTCTCCCACTCCCCCTGCTTGTGTTCCCTCTCTTGCTGTTCGCTGTCAAATAAATAATTAAAATCTTAAAAAAAAAATGAAAAGGTGATGCTCATGACAAAGGTTATCCCTGGCTTTCTAAAAGAATAAGAGGTGCAACATATTTATCTTTTGGACAGCAGTGTAGAAGGATCAGCGGCCCATCTAGACAAACTGGACAATTACTGAGCAGCATTTTAGTTATGTACTGATAAGTCCTGAATTATTTGTTTGCACTTTAGTTCTACTTTCTACATGTTACAAATTGGTCATGTTCTTGACATACTATCATTTATTCTCATTTACACTATCTGAAGACAATTAGAAAATTGTTGATAAATATCTAACAATAACGGCATGAGAATTAAGCCTTTCGGGTGACAAGGAACACAACATATGTGCTCGATGTTTATTTTCTATCTATGAGTCACCATCAACACCTTGGACTGAACAAAATGTTATTAAACTTTTCCAACCAGACAATTTTTCACTAGATTTGTTAAACACACATTTAGGTAATACACTATCCTGCTGCAGTTAAGTTCACAAACATATTTCTTGGAAGAAAAGAAAAGAGAAGAGAAAAGAAAAAAGGAGAAAGAAAAAGGAAAGAAGAAAGAGAAAGAAAAGAAAGCTGATCAGTGTAATACACCACATAACAGGATGAAGGGAGAAACCCACATAATCATATCAACTGAGGCAAAAGCTATTTCCACATAATAAAAGCCATATTTGGGGCACCTGGGTGACTCAGTGAGTTAAGCTTTTGTTTTTAGCTCAGGTGATGATCACAGGGTTCCTGGACCAAGCTCTGCATCAGGCTTCCTGCTCAGCAAGGAGTCTGCTTCTCCCTCTCTCTATGCCTCTCCCCCTGGCTCATGCTGTCTCCCTCACCCCCTCCCTGTCAAATAAATAAATAAAATATTTTCTAAAAATCTGCTTTAAAATAAAATAGAAACCATATTTGGAAAACCTATAGCAAACATCATATGCAATGGTGAAAGACTGAAAGCTCTGCCTCTAAGATCAGGAAAAGTCAACAGTACCCACTTTCAACACTTCTATTCAAAATAGTACTAGACATTCTAGGCAGAACAAGTAGGGGGGAAAAAAAGAAAAGAAAGAAAAAGATCCAAACAGGAAGTAAAATGGTATTTCGCAAATGATATAACCTTTTATGTAGAAAACTCTAGAGGTGCCTGGGTGGCTCAGTCTGTTAAGTGTCTGCCTTCAGCTCAGGTCATGATTCCAGGGTCCTGGAATGAAGCCCCATCCCTGCTCAGCAGGGAGCCTGCTTCTCCCTCTTCCTCTGCATGCTGCTCCCCCTGCTTGTGAGCATGTAGTCTCTCCAACACATTAAAATAATAATAATAATAATAATAATAATAATAGGGAGAAGCAAGATGGCAGAGGAGTAGCAGACTGAAATGACATCAGCTCCCAGGAGTTCAGCAAGATAGTTATCAAACCATTCTGAACACCTACAAACTCAATAGGAGATAGGAGAGAAGAGCAGCAATTCTAGGAACAGAAAATCGACCACTTTCTGGAAGGTAGGACTTGCAGAGAAGTAAATCCGAAGCAATGGGAAGACAGACCACAGGCAGAGGGGCCGGCTCCTGGCAAGCAGTGGAGCAGCGGAGCACAAAATCAGAACGTTTAGAAGTCAGCTCCACTGAGGGACATCACTCCAGAGGCTAAGCGGGGCTGGAGGCCTTGTGGGGACAGTGTGGTCTCAGGACCCTCAGGGTCACAGAAAGACCAGGGGTGTCTGAGTGTGGCAGAGCTCCCAGGTATCAGAGTGGGGAAGCCAGCTACAGAAACAGAGCCAAGGAGTGAGCTCTCAGATCGGGTTACCTTAAACCGTGATCCAAGGCACAGCTGGACCACTGCTCTTCGAGCAGGGACCCGACGAGTAGCAGATCCAGAGAGACCCCCTCCTTCCTCCTCCAGGAGGAGCAGTGCAGGAACGCATGGCAGGAAACTGCTGGGTTTGGAAACGGGGGCGTGTGCCAGAGACAGAAATGCTCAGTCACAGGCCGGGTGAGCTCAGAGTGCAGTGGGAGACCAGGGAGACGGGGGTGGGGGGTTTGGGGGGGATTGACTGCTTCTCTCTGAGGGCGCACTGAGGAGTGGGGCCCCAAGCTCTCAGTTCCTACAGGGCCACAGATTGGGAGGCTGCCATCTTCATGGCGTCCTCCAGAGCTCTATGGAAAGTGTTCAGGGAACAAAAGCTTCTGGGCGTGAATCTGAGCAGATTACTAGGCCTGGCCCCTGGCAAGGGCACTGCAATTCCACCTCAGCCAAAGACATTTGAGAATCACGGGCAACAGGCCCCTCTCCCAGATTAGCCAAGAACATCCAGCCAAGACCAAGTTCACCGATCAATGAGAACAGCGGAACTCCAGAGCTAGGGGAAAGCAAAGCGTAGAATTCATGACTTTCCCCCCATGATCCTTTAGTCTGGCAAAGTTAAATTTTTTTATATTTTCTTATTTTATTTTTTCAACTTTTCCTCTTTCCTCTTTTAATATTTTTTAACTAGTTTATCTTAACAATACCTTTCCGGGCGCCTGGGTGGCTCAGTTGGTTAAGCCACTGCCGTCGGCTCCGGTCATAGTCCTGGAGTCCTGGGATCGAGCCCTGCATCGGGCTTCCCCTGCTCTGCAGGGAGCCTGCTTCTCCCTCTCCCTCTGCCTCTCCCCCTGCTTGTGCTCTTGCTCTCTCTCTCTCTCTCTCTCTGTCAAATAAATAAGATCTTAAAAAAAAAATAAAATGAAAGATAATATCCTCTTAAAAAAAAAAAGTACCTTTCAAAAAAAAAGAACTCTTTAAACCTTCATTGTTATAGTCATATTTTATCCCTTCATTGTATTTAACCTTATTTTTTGTATACATAATAGGGTTTTTTTCCTTTAAAAATCTTGGGATACAATTTCTTTTTTTAAAAATTTTATTTATTTATTTTGACAGAGAGAGACCACAAGTAGGCAGAGAGGCAGGCAGAGAGAGAAGGGGAAGCAAGCTCCCCGCTGAGCAGAGAGCCTGATGTGGGGCTGGATCCCAGGACCCTGAGACCATGATCTGCACCAAAGGCAAAGGCTTTAACCCACTGAGCCACCCTGGCACCCCGGGATACAATTTCTTCTAACAGATCAAAATATACCCTAAAACTAGCACATGGCTTTGTTCTAGTCTCCAGTGTGAGCACATTCTCTCCTCCTTTTTCTTTTTCTTTTTCCAACCAACTTATCAATTCATCTTTTAGAGTTTTTTTTAAATTTTCATCTTTACAGTCATATTCCAGCCCTTCATCATGTTTACCCTTATTTTTGTATATATATGTTTTTCTTCCTTTAAAATTTTGTGAGGTAGTTTCTTCTAAGAGATCAGAATACACCCAAAACCAAGTGGATGGCTCTGTTCTATTCACCAGTCTAATACAGATATAGATTTAGATATAGATTTTTATTTTTTACTTTTTATTCCCCCCCCCTTTCTTCTCCTCCCAGTTTTGGATCTCTTCTGATTTGGTTACTGTACATTTTCTAGGGGGGTCTTTGCCACCTTTCTAGTACTTTATTCTCTTGTTCATATATTCTTTTTTTTTAAAGATTTTATTTATTTATTTGACAGAGAGAAATCACAAGTAGGCAGAGAGGCAGACAGAGAGAGAGGAGGGAAGCAGGCTCCCTGCTGAGCAGAGAGCCCGATGCGGGGTTCGATCCCAGGACCCTGGGATCATGACCTGAGCCGAAGGCAGAGGTTTAACCCACTGAGCCACCCAGGCGCCCCATCTCGTTCATATATTCTTATCTGGATAAAATGACAAAGGGGAAAAACTCATCACAAAAAAAGAACAAGAGGCAATACCGTTGAATAGGGACCCAATCAATATGGACGTTGGTAGTATGTCAGAACTAGAGTTCAGAATGACAATTCTCAAGGTGCTAGCTAGGCTCAAAAAAGGCATGGAAAATATTAGAGAAACCCTGTATGGAGAAATAAAATCCCTTTCTGGAGAAATAAAGGAACTAAAATCTGGGACGCCTGGGTGGCTCAGTTGGTTAAGCGGCTTCCTTCGGCTCAGGTCATGATCCCAGCGTCCTGGGATGGAGTCCCACATCGGGCTCCTTGCTCGACAGGGAGCCTGCTTCTCCCTCTGCCTCTGCCTGCCACTCTGTCTGCCTGTGCTCGCTCTCTCTCTCTCCCTCTCTCTCTGACAAATAAATAAATTAAAAAAAAAAAACTTTAAAAAAAAAAAAGAACTAAAATCTAACCAAGTTGAAATTTAAAAAACTATTAATGAGGTGTAATAAAAAATGGAGGCTCTTACTGCTAGGATAAATGAGGCAGAAAAGAGAACTAGTCATATAGAAGACCAAATGACGGAGAATAAAGAAGCTGAGCAAAAGAAAGACGAACAACTACTGCACCATGAAGGGAGAATTCGAGAGATAAGTGATACCATAAGATGAAACAATATTAGAATAATTGGGATTCCAGAAGAAGAAGAAAGAGAAGGGCAGAAGGTATATTGGAGTGAGTTATAGTAGAGAATTTCCCTAATATGGCAAAGGAAACAAGCATCAAAATCAAGGAGGCACTGAGAATCCCCCTCAAAATCAATAAAAATAGGTCCACACTCCATCATCTAGTAGTAAAACTTACAAGTCTTAGTGACAAAGAGAAAATCCTGAAAGCAGCTCGGGAAAAGAAGTCTGTAACATACAATGGTAGAAATATTAGACTGGCAGTAGACTCATCCACAGAGACCTGGCAGGCCGGAAAGAACTGGCATGATATATTCAGAGCACTGAATGAGAAAAATATGGAGCCAAGAATACTATACGCAACTAGGCTATCACTGAAAATAGAAGGAGAGATAAAAAGCTTCCAGGACAAACAAAAATTAAAAGAATTTGCTAACACCAAACCAGCCCTACAAGAAATATTGAAAGGGGTCCTCTAATCAAGGAGAGAGCCTGAAAGTAGCAGACCAGAAAGGAAAAGAGACAATATACAGTAACAGTCACCTTACAGGTAATACAATGGCACTGAATTCATATCTTTCAATAGTTATCCTGAATGTAAATGGGCTAAATGCCCCAATCAAAAGACACAGGGTATCAAAATGGATAAAAAAAAAAAAAAAGAACCATCAATATGCTGTCTACATGAAACTCATTTAAGACCCAAAGATACCTCCAGATTTAAAGTGAGGGGATGGGGGCACCTGGGTGGCTCAGTGGGCTAATAAAGCCTCTGCCTTCAGCTCAGGTCATAATCTCAGGGTCCTGGGATCGAGCCCCACATCGGGATCTCTGCTCAGCAGGGAGCCTGCCTCCCTCTCTCTCTCTGCCTGCCTCTCTGCCTACTTGTGATCTCTGTCAAATAAATAAATACAATCTTTTAAAAAAAAGAAAACATAAAAAAAAATAAAGTGAGGGGGTGGAATACAATTTACCATGCTAATGGACATCAAAAGAAAGTTGGGGTGGCAACCCTTATAGCAGATAAATTAGAGTTTAAGCCAAAGACTATATACAATAAGAGATGAGGAAGGACTCTATATCACACTTGAAGGGTCTGTCCAACAAGAAGATCTAACAATTTTAAATATCTATGCCCCTAACATGGGAATAGCCAACCATATAAACCAATTAATAACAAAATCAAAGAAACACATCGACAATAATACAATAATAGAGGACTTTAATACCCCCTCACTGATATGGACAGATCATCCAAGCAAAAGATCAAAAAGGAAATAAAGGCCTTAAATGACACACTGCACCAGATGGACACCACAGATATATTCAGAAATTCCATCCCAAAGCAACAGAATACACATTCCTTACTGCACATGGAACATTCTCCAGAATAGATCACATCCTGGGTCACAAATCAGGTCTCAACTGGTACCAAAAGATTGGGATCATTCCCTGCATATTTTCAGACCACAATGCTCTGAAGCTAGAACCCAATCACAAGAGGAAAGTTGGAAAGAACTCAAATACATGGAGACTAAAGAGCATCCTACTAAAGAATGAATGGGTCAGCCAGGAAATTAAAGAAGAATTGAAAAAATTCATGTAAACAAATGAAAATGAAAACACAACTGTTCAAAATCTGTGGGACAGGGACGCCTGGGTAGCTCAGTTGGTTGGGGGGCTGCCTTCTGCTCGGGTCGTGATCCCAGTGTCCTGGGATCAAGTCCCACGTCGGGCTCCTTGCTCGGCAGGGAGCCTGCTTCTCTCTGTCTCTGCCTGCCACTCTGTCTGCATGTGCTCGCTCTCACGCTCTCTCTCTCTCTGACAAATAAATAAATAAATAAAATCTTTTTAAAAAAGAAGAGGTTTTTAAAAAAAAAAATCTGTGGGACACAGCAAAGGTGGTCCTGAGAGGAAATTATATAGCGATACAAGCCTTTCTCAAGAAACAAGAAAAGCCTCAAGCACACAACCTAACCCTACACCTAAAGGAGCTGGAGAAAGAACAGCAAAGAAAGCCTAAACCCAGCAGGAGAAGAGAAAAAATAAAGGTCAGAGCAGAAATCAATGAAATAGAAACCAAAAGAACAGTAGAACAGATCAACAAAAGTAGGAGCTGGTTCTTTCAAAGAATTAATAAGATTGATAAGCCCCTGGCCAGACTTAACAAAAATAAAAGAGAAAGGACCCAAATAAATAAAATCATGAATGAAAGAGGAGAGATCACAACCAACACCAAAGAAATACAAACAATTATAAAAACATATTATGAGCAAGTATATGCCAGCAAATTTGACAATCTGGAAGAAATGGATGCATTCCTAGAGATGTAAAAACTACCAAAACTGAACCAGGAAGAAATAGAAAACCTGAACAGACCCATAACCAGTAAGGAGATTTCATGAAGCGGTCATCAAAAATCTCCCAACAAACAAGAGCCCAGGGCCAGACAGCTTCCCGGGGGAATTCTACCAAACATTTTCTTTTAAAGATTTTATTTATTTATTTGACAGACAGAGATCACAGTAGGCAGAGAGGCAGGCAGAGAGAGAGAGGAAGAAGCAGGCTCCCTGCTGAGCAGAGAGCCTGATATGGGGCTCGATCCCAGCACCCTGAGATCATGACCAGAGCTGAAGGCAGAGGCTTTAACTCACTGAGCCACCCAGGCGCCCCTCTACCAAACATTTAAAGAAGAATTAATACCTATTCTCCTGAAACTGTTCCAAAAAATAGAAATGGAAGGAAATCCTCCAAACTCATTTTATGAGGCCAGCATTACCTTGATCCCAAAACTAGACAAAGACCCCATCAAAAAGGAGAATTACAAACCAATATCCTTGATGAACACAGATGTGAAAATTCTTACCATAATACTAGCCAATAGGATCCAACAGTACATTAAAAGGATTATTCACCATGACCAAGTAGGATTTATTCCTGGACTGCAAGGTTGCTTCAACATCTGCAAATCAATCAATGTGATACAATACATTGATAAAAGAGAGAACAAGAATGATATGATACTCTCAAAAGATGCTGAAAAAGCATTTGATAAAGTACAGCACCCTTTCTTGATCAAAACTCTTCAAAGTGGGATGCCTGGGTGGCTCAGTTGGTTAAGCGGCTACCTTCGGCTCAGGTCATGATCCCAGCGTCCTGGGATCGAGTCCCACGTCGGGCTCCTTGCTCGGCAGGGAGCCTGCTTCTCCCTCTGCCTCTGTCTGCCTGTTCTCTCTCTCTCTCTCTCTCTCTGACAAATAAATAAAATCTTAAAAAAAAAAAAAACTCTTCAAAGTGTAGGGATAGAGGTTACATACGTCAATATCATCAAAACCATCTATGAAAAACCTACAGCAAGTATCATTCTCAATGGGGAAAACTGAGAGCTTTTCCCCTAAGGTTAGGAACACGGCAGGGATGTCCACTATCACCACTGCTATTCAACATAGTACTGCAAGTCCTAGCCTCAGCAATCAGATAACAAAAAGAAATAAAAGGCATCCAAGTCAGAAAAGAAGTCAAACTCTCACTCTTTGCAGGTGATATGATACTTTCCGTGGAAAACCCAAAAGACTCCACTCCAAAACTGCTAGAACTCACACAGGAATTCAGTAGTGTCAGGATATAAAAATCAATGCATAGAAATCAGTTGCATTTCTATACACCAACAGCAAGACAGAAGAAAGAGAAATTAAGGAGTCAATCCCATTTACAATTGCACCCCAAACCATAAGATACCGAGGAATAAACCTAACCAAAAAGGCAAAGAATCTGTACACAGAAAACTATAAAGTACTCATGAAAGAAATTGAGGAAGACACAAAGAAATGGAAAAACGTTCCATGCTCATGGTTTGGAAGAACAAATATTGTGAAGAATAGATAGCCCAGAAATAGACCCTCAACTCTATGGTCAACTAATTTTCGACATAACAGGAAAGAATGTCCAATGGAAAAAAGACAGGCTCTTCAACAAATGCGTTGGGAAAATTGGACAGCCACATGCAGAAGAATGAAACTGGACCATTTCCTTACACCACACACACACAAATAGATTCAAAATGGATGAAAGACCTCAATGTGAGATAGGAGTCATCAAAATCCTTGAGGAGAACACAGGCAGCAACCTCTTTGACCTCAGCCACAGCAACTTCTTCCTAGAAACATTGCCAAAGGCAAGGGAAGCAAGGGCAAAAATGAACTATTGGGACTTCATCAAGATCAAAAGCTTTTGCACAGCAAAGGAAACAGTCAACAAAACCAAAAGACAACTGACAGAATGGGAGAAGATATTCGCAAATGACATATCAGATAAAGGGCTAGTATCCAAAATCTATAAAGAACTTATCAAACTCAACACCCAAAGAACAAATAATCCAACCAAGAAATGGGCAGAGGACATGAACAGACATTTCTGCAAAGAAGACATCCAGATGGCCAACAGACACATGAAAAAGTGCTCCACATCACTCGGCATCAGGGAAATACAAATCAAAACCACAATGAGATAGCACCTCACACCAGTCAAAAACGGCTAAAATTGGGACGCCTGGGTGGCTCAGTTGGTTGGACGACTGCCTTCGGCTCAGGTTATGATCCCGGAGACCCGGGATCGAGTCCCGCATTGGGCTCCCAGCTCCACGGGGAGTCTGCTTCTCCCTCTGACCTTCTCCTCGCTCATGCTCTCTCACTGCCTCTCTCTCAAATAAATAAATAAAATCTTTAAAAAAAAAAAACGGCTAAAATTAATCAGTCAGGAAACGACAGATGTTGGAGAGGATGCAGAGAAAGGGGAACCCTCCTACTCTGTTGGTGGGAATGCAAGCTGGTGCAGCCACTCTGGAAAACAGCATGGAGGTTCCTCAAAAAGTTTAAAATAGAGCTCCCTATGACCCAGGAATCATACTACTGGGTATTTACCCTAAAGATACAAATGTAGGAATCCAAAGGGGCACGTGCACCCAAATGTTTATAGCAGCAATGTCCACGATAGCCAAACTATGGAAAGAACCTAGATGTCCATCAACAGATGAATGGATAAAGAAGATGTGGTATATATATATACACAATGGAATACTATGCAGCCATTAAGAGAAATAAAATCTTGCCATTTGCAACAACCTGGATGGAATTAGAGGGTATTATGCTGAGCATAATAAGTCATCAGAGAAAGACAATTATCATATGATCTGCCTGATAGGAGGAATTTGAGAGGCAGGGTGAGGGTTTGAGTGGTAGGGAAGGAAAAAAATGAAACAAGATGGGATCGGGAAGGAGACAAACCATAAGAAACTCTTAATCTCACAAAACAAACTAAGGGTTGCTGGCGGAAGGGGGGTTATGGAGAGGGTGGTTGGGTTATGGACATTGGGGAGGGTACGTGATATGCTGAGTGCTGTGAAATGTGTAAGCCTGACAATTCACAGACCTGTACCTCTGGGAAAATAATACATTATATATTAATAAAATAATTAATTTAAAATTAAATGAACATAATAATAAATATTACTAGAAAACTCTAATTATTCCACACACACACAGACACGCAAAAAACTTGGAATAAATGAATTCAGCAAATATCAGAAGACAAAGTCAACACACAAGAAACAGCAGTATTTCTACATACTAACAATAAAGAATCTGAAAGAGAAATTATAAAAGCAATTCCATTTACAACAGCATCAAAAAGGATAAAAGACTTAGGAATTAATTCACTCAAGGAGGTGGAAGTCTTGTACAGTGAAAAATATAAAATGTTACTGAAAAGAATTAGGACATAAATAAATGGAAACACATGTTCATAAATTGGAAACTTAATATTGTTAAGATGTCAATATAATGTGAAAATTATGAAGGGAAACCTCACTAAAATGGAATCAGAGGCCAGTGCAGAGAGCCCTCATGCCCTACCACTCATCAACTGCAGAACCAACAGGAAAAGATATATCTTGCATTCTGGACAGGAATGTTCTTAATTTTTTTTTAAGATTTATTTATTTATTTTAGAGAGTGAGTGAGTGTACGTGCAAGCAGGAGGAGGGTCAGAGGGAAAGAGAATCTCAAGCAGACTCCCCACAGAGCAATAAGCCCAATATGGGCTCAATCTCCCACCCCCAAGATCATGGACCTGAGCCAAAACTAACTGAGCCACCCAGGCACCCCAGTAATGTTATTTTTTTTTAAGATTTTTTATTTTTGAAACAAGGAGAAGAGAGAGAAAGAGAGAGCACACACAACTGTACAAGTTGGGGGTGGCGAGGGGCAGAGGTAGAGGGATAAACAGGCTCCCCACTGAAGCAGGAAGCCCAACTCAGGGCTTGATCCCAGGACCTCGAGATCATGACCTGAACCAAAGGCAGACGCTTAAATGACTAAGCCACCTAGGCGCCCGTTCTTAATTTTCTCAAGAACATATCTTTTTGCTAGCTTACTTCAAGAATACAGCATATAATAAATGTAACATACAAAGTATGTGTTAATCTATTGTTTATGTCATTGGTAAGGCTTCCCATTCTCAGCAAACTATAAATAGTTAAGTTTTCTGGAGAGTCAGGAGTTATACATGGATTTTCAAGTGCACAGGGGGACAGCACCCATAACCCCCATGTTGTTCAAGAGTTAATTGTACTTTACCACCCCAGCAGAAGGAAGAAATGTTCTCTCCTCGCCCCACAACAGCCCAGCGCATGACAGACTGTCACAACTCAGCCAGTGAAAAGTCACCACACTTCAATTCTCAGTTTATGGCAATGGACTGTCTACAAGAGCCCTCCTAGCTCCCCCTTTCCTCCAAAGAAGAGTATTCTTTGTTCTCTGGACTTGCCTATGGTTTTGCTATAGGTTGCAAGGACTGCAAATCTCTGCTATCCGGAATAAACCCACTTTTGCTGGTAAAATAAATGACGGTTTTATTTTTAAATTTAACATTACTCAAAGTGATCTATAGATTCAATATAATCCCTATCAAAATCCAGTGATTTTTTTTGCAGAAATAGAAAAATTCATCCTAAAATTCATGTAGAATCTCGAGACCCCAAATACCCAAAACAATCTTAGAAGAAGAAAAAAGAACAAAGCAAGACTCACGCTACCTGAATTCAAAACTGACTACAAAGCTACAGTAACCAAAACAGTATAGTACTGGCATAAAGACAGACATTTACACAAAGGGAACAGAATAATGAGCCCAGAACCCAGAGGGGTCATGATCCCAGGGTCCTGGGATCGAGCCCCCCATTAGACTCCCTGCTCAGTGGGAAGTCTGCTTCTTCCTCTTCCTGTGCCAGCTTGTGCTTGTGCGCGCTCTCTCTCTCAAATAAAATATTTTTTAAAAAAAAGAATAATGATCCCAGAAATAATCCCTTGCATATATGGTCAAAGGGTTGTTGATAAGGGTGCTAAGACCATTCAATGGGAAAAGGATAATTTTTTCAATAAATGCTACAGCAAAAACCAGACATCCACATGCAGAAGAATAAAGGTGGACTCTTTATCAAACACCATATACAACAATTAACTCAAAATGGATCAAAGACTTAAATATAAGACCTAAAACTATAAAACTCATAGATAACATAAGCAAAAGCTTCCCAATACTGACTTTGGCAATAATTTCTTAGATATACCAGCACACAGGAACCAAAACAATTTCTCTGTAGCATGTGATTTTTTTAAGATTTTATTTATTTATTTGACAGAGAGAAAGAGAGCACAAGCAGGGGGAGTGGCAGGGGAAAGGAAAACCAGGCTCCCCACAGAGTAGGGGGAGGCCAATGTGGAACTCGATCCCAGGACCCCGGGATCATGACCTGAGCCGAAGGCAGTCACTTAACCAACTGAGCCACCCAGGCGCCCAGCATGTGATGTTGTCTGGTAGCATTTCACCCACAGTAGAACTCTCCACACTGGAGCCAGTCCTCTTAAGCCCTGCCACCTTATCAACTAAGATCATCCAATGTTCTAAGTCCTTGTCAGATTTCAACCATCTCCACACCATCGTCACCAGGAGCAGACTCCAGCTCAAGAAATCACCTCCCTTGCTCCTCCACAGAAGCACGTCCTCACCCGTGCAAGTGTTATCCTGCGAGGGCAGCAGGTAGCTCGCCTCTCTAGGCTCCACTTCTGGTTCTCTGGCTGTTTCCACCACATCTGCACAGTGACTTCCTCCACTCAGTCTTGAAGCCCTCAATTTTGAAACATCACAGGAATCACCAAACTATGACACAGAGACATGAAATGAGCAAATGCTATTAGAAAATGGTGCCAGGAGACTTACTTGATGCAGAGTTGTTAAAAGCTTTCCTTCTTTCTTTCTTTTTTCTTTTAAATAATCTCTACACCCAGTGCAGGGCCCAAACCCACAACCCCGAAATCAAGAGTTACATGCTCCACCTACTGAGCCACGCAGGCGCTACCTACTGAGACAGGCAGGCACTCTGTCCAAGTTCCAATTTATAAAAAACACAAGATCTGAGAAGTGTAGCAAAATGAGGTATGCCTGAAGAGTATTCCTAAAACTCAATAACAAAATAATCAATTCAAAATGGGCAAAGAACTTGACATTTATTTCTTTTTTAAGATTTTATTTATTTATTCAACAGACAAAGATCACAAGTAGGCAGAGAGGCAGGCAGGGAGAGGAGGAAGCAGGCTCCCTGCGGAGCAGAGAGCCCGATTCGGGGCTCGATCCCAGGACTCTGGGATCATGACCTGAGCCGAAAGCAGAGGCTTTAACCCACTGAGCCACCCAGGCGCCCCAGAACTTGACATTTCTTCAAAGAAGGTAAACACATGAAAGAATGGTCCACATCACTAATCATTGGGAAATTGCAAATCAAAACTACAATCATTTTGTATTAAATCACCACAAACCCATCAGGATAGCTGCTATTAAAACAACAACAACAACAACACAGAAAATAACTAATGCTGGGGAGAACATGGAGAAACTGCAACCCTGTGCGCAATCCAAGTGTCTATCAACAGATGAACAGATAATCCAAATGTGGTATATACGTATAATGGAATATCACTCAGCCTGAAAAAGAAGAAAATTCTGGCACATGATACAACACGGATAAACCTGTAGGACATTAGGTTAAGTGAAATAAGTCAGTCACAAAGGGATAAAGACTGTATGATTCCACTTCTGTGAGGTCTCTAGAGTAGTAAAATCATGGAGACAGACGGAAGAATGGTATCTGCCAAGGATGGAGGTTGGGGGGCAGGAAGGTGGGGAGTTACTGCTTAATGGGTATAGTGTTTCAGCTTTACAAGATCAAAACAGGTATGGAGATAGATGGTTAAAAACAAAACACACAGCTAACACAGTCTATAGTAAAGGGTGTATGCTGTTCTCGTTAGAAAGCATGGCAGAGCAGAGAAAGAAAAGCCGGGAGAAGAAGCTGGTATGTCAGGGCCAAGCAGGGCCCGTGAGGCTAGTACCCTGGGGGGTGATGAGATCGGATAGAGCAGTTAAGGGCCACATAGTGAATTAACACCATTATCCCAGAAAGTCTTAATTGGAGGAGCTTTGTAAAGTTATCCATATAGGCCTCGTGTTATAAGCGAGGTACTCAAGTCCTCCTGTGGTGGCAAAAAGAACCAGAATTCTCGAGACTGACCTGGCCCCATCACATGCTAGGGACAGCTCAACCACAGATGCAGAGGTCACCTGGAAGTCTCTGCACACCTGAGGACACAGCCTCAGCTCCTCTCTGGGAGCCTCCAGTCTCTACCAACCTACCGCTGCTACTCCTAACAGGCTGGCTAACATAACCATTGAGGAGACCAAGCTATTGATCAATTCTTCTCATTGTTTTCACTCTGCACAGTGTGAAATCTCTCCATTCCTCCACGGTTCTGTGACAGACACAGATAGATGGAGGAGTAAGCCACAAACACGTAACTGCATAAGATACTGTATTATTAAAATACCTCTTAAATAATTAAAAATCCTACAACAAAACCTGTATGTCAGGGTAAAGGAACATATAGATCTAGAACTATAGATCTGCTTGTCTGGCTCCTGCATCTAAAATGAGGCAGATGATGCCTCTCTGTCTACTGTGATCTCTCACTGTCAAGTAAATAATAAATAAATAAATAAAATAAAATAAAATAAAATGAGGCAGATGAGAAAACCCTTGCAATGTGATATGAAGATGTACAGACAGCGAGAACTCAAGCACGCCACTGTATATATACCCGGTGTGTAAAGGAAAAACAGGGAGGAGGCATGCCAAGAAATGAACACTAGTTATCCCCAGACTGTGGGATTATGGTGGCTGTTATTTTATTCTTTACTCTTTCCTCTGTTTTTCGGATATTCAAAATAACTTTTATAGTAAAATAAAAGGGGGGGCAGAGGGGTGCATGTCTCTTTTTCACTCTAAAATCTGGCTGCAGCGGGGCACCTGGGTGGCTCAGTGGGTTAAGCCTCTGCCTTCGGCTCGGGTCATGATCCCAGGGTCCTGGGATCGAGCCCCGCATCGGGCTCCCTGCTCAGCAGGGAGTCGGCTTCCCTCTCTCTCTCTCTGCCTGCCTCTCTGCCTACTTGTGATCTCTGTCAAATAAATAAACAAAATCTTTAAAAATATAAAATAAAATAAAATCTGGCTACAGGGCCAAGCCTAGAAGTGAAAATTGTCTTGTGCAGCTCCTCTCTTTGCAGACCTAGTTTCTTTCCTGGGACAACCCAGATAATAGCTATGGCCCAAACAGGGCACTAGAGTGCACCCAATGCATATGGCACTTCAAATAGCTGTTACAGATAAGTACTATTACTCTTGCTCCTGTTCTGGGCATTCATGGTATTTCACAAAGACAGATGTAACATCAATGACAGGGACGAGGAGGAGGAAAAGTGAGACTAAAGTGTGTTATCCAACACTCACAGGCACCGCAGCGCTGTCATCGCTCCCAGCACAAGAGAGCTGCTACTGCTGAAAGACTCATTTACGACTGGAGCTGAAAGTCATCTCAGAATATAACCGGGGTCCACATGGCCCAGAACCCAGTATGAACACATACACACCAGGAGCCTATGCTGGTGTACTACACACACACACAAACACCCCAGAACCCAATGTCTACACACACAACACAGAACTGAACATGAACACCCATATACACAGAACCGTCCACATTCACACACAATCCCATCAGAACACAATACAGTCACAACACTCATACCCAATAAGGGGGAAGACCTCTTAGAACTCAAATACATATCCATCAGGACTCCAGATACCCCTCAGATCCAACACAGACACATCCTCCTCACAACCAACATGGACAGACATACCTTACACCTAATAACAGCACACAGACACTTTAGAAGACAAACGTGGGGGCGCCTGGGTGGCTCAGTGGGTTAAAGCCTCTGCCTTTGACTCAGGTCATGATTCCAGGGTCCTGGGATCGAGCCCCGGAATTGGGCTCTCTGCTCAGCAGGGAGCCTGCTTCCTTTCCTCTCTCTCTGCCTGCCTCTCTGCCTACCTGTGAGCTCTGTCAAATAAGTAAATAAAATCTTAAAAAAAAAAGATGACCACAAACGTGCACACATGCCTCCAGAATCTACTACAGGCACACAAATTTTCCTTCTGAACATGGGAGCTCCTCCTCAAAACCTAATCACAAAACTTCACAATCAACAACACTCACCCCTCATCCTGACACAAACAGAAACAGCCTCAGAACCAACAAAGACACACAACCCTCAGACCCAACACAGGCATACAGACCACTCAGAACTCAACACAGAGCACACATCAACTCAAAGTGGAAATACACCAACACACACACCCCTTCCCTATGAACACCTACTCACACCCCTCTATATACAACTTGGGTGCAAAAATCCCTCAGAAACCAACATGAGTGTATATATCTCTCAGACACAACACAGGCACACAGACCTCAAACCCTACATTGGGCAAACACACATCTCTGAACCCAAAACAGGGACACACACCCCTTAGACCCAACACAAGAGCACAAAGACCCCTCAAAACTAACAGGAACACACAACCCTCAGAACACAACACTGGCACACACACCCCTCAGAAAGAAACATGGATATACAACCACTGGACCCAACACAGGCACAGCACAAGAATACACACCCCTTAGAACCAACAGAGACACACAATCCTCTGACCCAGATGGGCACACACACTTCTCAGAAGCCAACACTGGCAAACACACCCCACAGACCCAGATGGGCACAGACCCCTCGATCCCACCACAGAAACACTATTCAGAACCAACACAGACACGGTCCTCTCAGACCCAACATGGGCGCACACACCCCTCAAACATGGGAGCACAACATCTGAAACCAACATGCACACACACACCTCATACCTAAAATGGACACACACACCACCGAGAAGCCACTGAGGAGCACATGCCCCTCAGAACCCAACATAAATACAACCCTGTAGAACCTATGCAGGCACACAGTCCTCAGACTCAACATGGGCACATACACCCCTCACAACCCACCGTGGGCACACAAGAGCAGACTCCCCAGAACCTAACTCCAAGGCACCCCCCTTAGAACCTAAAATAGGTACATTACCTCTCAAATCAACAAAGACACACACACCGCTGTAGAACCAACACGGGCACACAACCCTTAGACTAACACAAGCACACACACTCCTCAGAACCAATAGACACACGACACTCTCACCCAGCTTGGGAACACATCCTTCCAAACCTAACACAGGCACACACACCTCAAACCCAGGATGAGAGCACACCTCTCAAAATTAACACACACATACCCCCTCAGATCCAAAACGGAGAGAGACCGCTCTCAGAAGCAACAAGGACAGACAGTGTTTCAGTGGAACCCAACCCTCAGACCCAATATGGAATACACCCCTAAGAACCAACACAAACGCATACCTCCTCAGACCCAACACGGGAGTGCACAGCTCCTCTCAGAACCCAGTAAGGGCATCATATGCCTCAAACCCAACATGGCAACATACACACCTTCAGACCCACAAGGACCCACAACCCTCAACGTGAGCATACACAGCCTTTGACCCAACGCAGGATACCGTGCTCAGAATCTACCACACTAACACACCCTCTGAAGCAACACCAACACGAACCTTCAGACCAAAACAGGCACACACACCCCTCAGAACCAACAAGGCCTCACAACCGTTAAACCTGACACAACTTCAGATAGAAATGGACACCCAGTCCTTGACACGACGTGGAGCGCACCCCTCAGAACGTAACACAGACACGCAATCCTCACAACCAACCGGAACCAACGCCCTCATCCAGAACCACCTTCACGGCCAACGGGGCACAAACTCCTCTCGGATCCAGAACCCGCACAAACCGCAGAAGCAGCGCGGACACCCGCCCCCGCGAAGCCAGCAGCAGGAGACGTTCCCCCAGCCCGCCCGGGTCGCGAAGCCACCAGGAGCAGAGGGGCCCTGCACGCCGCGCGACCTCGTCAGCCCCCCGCACTCCCTCCTCTGGAAAAGAGCCTCCCCTCCTCCGCCCGGTGGCCTCGCGGGTCTGCGGTTCTCTGCTGTTCCCGAGTCGGCCAGTCCGCGCTGAGGAAGTGCCCGGCAGTGGTGTTTCTAAGGCGAACAGCGCCGACGCGCGCCCTCGGAACTGACTGGCAAGCACAACACCCCACACGCCCGCAGACGCCCCTCGACCTCGGAAGCCGCCCCCCACCGTCCTCACACCCCACACTGAAGCCCAGCTCGCAAACCGCTCCGAGTCCGGCGCCGCGCAAACCCTCAACCCCGGTGTGGGCTCACCCGCTCCGAACCCGCTGCGGGCGGAGCCAGAGCGGCTCTCGCCCCCCGGGGACGCACCTGGCGCAGCGCCGCCTCGTCCGCGCCGCCCTCCCGTTGCCGGAGCTGCTCCCGGAAGCGCGCCACCTGCTCCAGCAGCGCGTCCACGAGCGAAGGCGCCGCGTCCCCCTCTAGCGCGGCCAGGCGGGCGCGCAGGCGCTCAATGAGGGCGTCCCGGGCGGCCAGCTGGTCCTCCAGGCGCCTCAGCCGCTGCCCGGCCTCGTGGTACAGGCCGCAGAGCGCCGCCGCCGCGCGCGCGGCCCCCTCCTGCCCGCCGGACCCGGCGCCCCCTGAGGACATGGCTGCGGGCCTCGACCAGCGGCCGCACTGACACCGCCAACTTCCGCGCCCGGTCTGGGCGGGCCGCGCACCTTCCCGGAACTTTTCCCCGCGCGCCCCGCCCACGGCAACCAGCGTGGCCCCTGACCCGCGGAAAGGCCGTCCCAGACCCTTCGACAGCCTGGCCCCGCCTACGGCGACCGGCCTGGCCCCGCCCCTCCGCCCTGTGCCGGGCTTCCCTCACCGCGACTCTCCTGGCCCGCCCCCCCTGCGGCAGCCCGGCCTCTCTCACGGCGACCCGCCCGGCCCAGCCCACGGCGACTCTCCTGGCCCCGCCCCCCCGACGACAGCCCGGCCTCTCTCACGGCGACCCGCCCGGCCCCGCCCACGGAGACGCTCCTGGCCCCGCCCCCCGCCGGCAGCCCGGCCCCGCCCACGGCGACCCGCCTGGCCCCTGACGCGAGGAAAGGCCGCCCGAGGCTCTGGGACAGTCCGGCCTCTCCCCAAGCCCCAGTCTTGTGGCCCCGAGGTCCCGGAGTGGCCGCCTTGTCCCAGCAGCGCCGCCCCCTTCCCGCCCACCCCCTACCCTCACCCCTGGCACCGGCGTCGAGCTCTTAGGGAGACTGCCAGGAGGAGGAGGAAAGGCGGGGAGGAAAAGGGGGAGGGAAACCCGCCCCTGATGAAGCTGCTGATGGGAGGTAAAGAAGGGGTGAAAGCGACCTCAGGTGCTGGACCTGTGCGTAGGTCCACATCCCGGCGCTGCAGGCCAGGTTGGCCACACAGAGCGACAGGAACAGGGCAACGTTCCAAACAGGTTCTGGGCGATGTCCTACCCGCCCCCCCCCCCCAGCTGCAGGACAGTGACCCAGAGCAAGGCGCCCCCCCCAACAACGTGCCCCTCTCAAAGGTATTCTTAGAGCAGAAAGCAGGAGGAAGCTGCCCGTTCCTACCCTCACTTCTCCATCCCTGTCCTTCCTCTAACTTCCCAGACCGACTCCCAGTGTTTTTCTGGCTGCAGGCTTTCTTTTTCACAGTCTGAGCTCCCCCCCGCCCCCACAATGACACCCACGCACACCTGCGCTGTTTCGAAGCTTCCCTCCCTCTCCGCTGCTCCCTCCCTCTCGGCCGCTGCGTTCTTCCGCCCTGTCCCTATCTGGTTTTCCCCTTTATGTGTCCACTGCCGAGCTTGGGCTGCGCCCAGGGAAAACCCTGGCAGGCTTGTAAATCAGACCAGTGTATGAGCAAAGCCAGCTCACACTTCCTCCTCTGCTCAGGGAAGGTCAGAGCCAGTACACTCCCTACCAAGTGTTGTGGGTGTTGTGGGGACTACCAGGTGAGGTGTAAGTGCACACTCTCCTTGGCTATGGCTGTGGATGCCACATTTTGTTTGGCTGAGGCAGGGTTGGACACAAAGGAGCGGCTCCAGCCCTGCAACTATTAGGGGTGGATGAGTCCTCATTTTATTGCTATGGGTATAACTTGGGGCAGGTCACTCAAGTGCCCTTGACCCTGGTTCTCAGCTGTGAAATGGGCATTCCATTCTCTCATCCAACACTCTTGAGGTCACATGTATTTTGGAAATCAGAATCTTTGGATTTTATGTAGGGACATGTTATTGGGGTAGCCAGCCTCGGGGAAGAATCCTCCCACCCCAGCTCCTGGGATCCAGCTCTAGTGATTTCAGCCCCTGATACCATGGTACCCAATAGGACATCACAGAAAGGATAGAATGTAATTTCTACAAAGTGGAAAGGCGTTGTGGCTACTGCCTTGCCCTCTCTTGACTCTCCAGCTCTGGGGGAAGCCACCTGCCATATCGCCATATGGTGAGGACATCAAGAAGCCCTGCGGAGATATGCGGGTGGGGAGGGACTAAAGCTTCATGCCAACAGCCAGGGTCAACTTCCCCACCGTAGTAGTCAGTGAGCTTCCTTGGAACTGCACCCTTCAGCCCAACCAAGCCCTTAGGTGATGCAGCCCCAGCCAACATCTTACCTATGACCTCATGGGACACCCAAGTCACTACCACTCAGAGAACCTGCTTCCGAACCCCTGACCCACAAAAGCTGTACAGAGTCAATGTTTATCGTGTTAAGCTGCCCACTAAGGTGTGTGTACTTGGTTACACAGAAGTAGAAAACCAAAATGTAGTGCCTTGTGGTGTGCCTCCTGAAGCATGGGACGGCACCCCGAAACCAGATCCATTAATATTTCTCCAAAGACAAGAAGACTATTCAGACTGAGATAAAGAAAGATGATCAAAAGTCTTACAGCTTTCGGGACGCCTGGGTGGCTCAGTTGGTTGGACAACTGCCTTCGGCTCAAGTCATGATCCCAGAGACCTGGGATCGAGTCCCGCATCGGGCTCCCAGCTCCACGGGGAGTCTGCTTCTCCCTCTGACCTTCTCCTCGCTCATGCTCTCTCACTGCCTCTCTCTCAAATAAATAAATAAAATCTTAAAAAAAAAAAAGTCTTACAGCTTTCAAGTCAGATTTCTCACCAACCTTAAGAAAAACATTTTGCATTTCCAAGCTTTTGGGATCTCAGAATTTGGATGAGGGATGGCAGACTTCCCATAACACGTGTCTTACAGGGTGTTGTGAGGATTCTTAGGTTAACACCCTTCATAGCATTGTTAACAACATGCCAGAGCCTTCAACTGAAATCCAGGCGCTGAGTCAGGCACTGGGGATTCACAGACAAACACTGTTGGTGGAGGCAGACCCTCTTTCAGGGAGGAAGGAAGGAAGGAGGAAAGAAAGATTGCAAAGTAAGGCAACTTTGTACAGGAAAGAGAGGGGATGTGTAAGGAAATAAATAAGGAGCAGAGAAGGAGAAACAGGAGGGCAGCCACACGGAGGGGAGTTTCAGGGACAACCCAAGGCACAGAAGGGAGTGAGCCCCCAGCAGAGGGAAATGTGCCTGGGGAGAGTTACAGAGACATACCAGTCAGAATGGGGCTAGATCAGCCTCAGCCGCAGCTGCTCCAAGAAGGACTATGAGGAGGGCCTGGGAGCCTGTCCACGGGCCAAGCACGCCCACTAAACAGAGGCCGCTCAGGCTGGCTGCTCATGGGGCTTAAGCCGCCTACCACCTCACACCTGCTGTCATATCCTCCATGTCTTCCCCTCCTCCCCAAACCCAAGCCCTTTCCTTCCCAAAGTGTTTATAATGCAGTGTTCCTGCTGGGAGGAAGGTGAGTATCTCAGGCAGCTCTGGCGTCCCTAACAAAATGCCACGGTTTCATTTCTCCCACTTCTGGAAGTTGTAAGTTGTAATTCCAGGGGCGAGCCAGTCTGGTTCCTCCTGGGCTGGCACAGATCGCCCCCCCCACCCCGGTCCCCATGAGTCCTCATGCGGCCTTTCCTCTGTGTACACACATCCCTGCTGTCTTTCTCTTCTTAGAAGGACACCAAGTCCTGTTGGATCGGGGCTCCACCCTAAGGACCTCATTTAACCTCAATCACTTCCTTAAAGGCCATGTCTCCAAATACAGTCACTTTCAGGCTGTAGGGCTTCGACACATGAGTTTTGGGAGGATCACAATTCAGTCTATAACGGTGGGGGACTACTGAGTAGCACGAAGGTATTTTCTACTCTTTTGGAAGGTGCCCTACACATGGAGGAAAGTTCCCTCTGTCTTTGGAAGAGGGAAGAGGTGAGAACATAGAGAAGGACTGGGGACAGGGAGTGGCCATAAAGAGCCTGAACTGTGAGCTCATCACAGCCCCTGGGAAGGCTATTTGGTTCTGTCGTACCCACTGTGGCCAGCAGAGGAAGACAGAGGACCCAGACCCCGTGGCTCCAGGTGTCTCCATGCCTTCCCAGCCGCGCTGGCTCGGACATTGAGCTCACATGTAGGGTACTGTTTCCACCGTAGGCTTTTCTGGGGAGCCCTTATACCTGGTGCGTTGGACCAGCAGAAAGAGAGGCAGGTTGAGGAGAGAGTCCTCAGTTCTGGGGGTGAACGCCGTCTTACCCACCCTGTGGGCTGGCCACCCTCCCCTCTCCACTCCGCACCCCCTAGCCAGAAGAATGTCCTCTGCCTAATCCACAGGCCGGCCTCACATGCCCGAAATGAAGCTCTTCGGAACCTGCCCCGCAGTGGGAGAGGATCCCTCACTCCCTGCAGCTACACAGTGTTTGGTTTTGTGCAATAACAGATTAGCTACCCACTCCTGGGAGAGCGTCTCTAAGGCCTTGGACTGTCCCATCTGCTAATCCAGAGGGAGGCCTCGGGCCACCCCTCATACTGCATGCTGATGTCACAGGACCGCAGGGTTCTTGTCTCGCGGAGCCGAAGAATTAATGTCATGGACACGACAGCCTGAAGTGAAGCAGAATTTTATCAAGGTGAGAGCAGAAAGGAAGGGCAAGGCTCCTAGAGAGACAGGGGTCATCAGAATGAATTGCCATGGAGGGCTTTTAGTGGCAGTCTTTTCCAGAGAACTGACCGCAAGCGTGTGGCCTGGAGTGCCTTGTGTCCTCTTGGTTTGAGTACGGACAATCAATGACTTAATTCTTTTTTTTTTAATGACTTAATTCTTTGAGGTTTGGTCATTTTCTGTGATTACACAGTAGCCGCCAAAGAAAAATACTCCCTACCTCTGACCTCCGAGGCCAGGGGCTCTGCTTGCCTACCTCTTGTTCACTCCACCTGCCTGTACCTTAGCCCTTTCCTTACTGATGATAGGATTTCTGGCAGGGCTGGAGGCATAATGTACCAGCTCGCCCCCTGGAGGGGCTGGAGACCGGGTACTAAGGCCAGTCTCTTTGACTCTCCACAGTGATATCAAGGCTGGGTGAGCTTCCTGGTTGCAGGAACATGGAGGGAGGATGCTTACGATGAACACTGGCAAAGACAGGACCAAATCATTTTGCACCAAGATGGACCCCAGCGCTGACCTTTCACCGACTTTTCCGTTCATTATAAAAAATCACACCCAGGAGTGGATATTTAACAAACAAATTAGACACGAGCCACAGGAAGAAACAGCATGGCCAGGAAGAAGCAGCATGACCTTGAAGCACACGGACGCTACTAAATTCCAGCCTCTTCATGCTCCCACAGCACCCTTTTCCCACCTGTTCCTTTAGAAACGCTCCCTGACCTCCCCTGGGAGAGCCACCCAAGGAGTCTTTCCTTTGTGCTGCCTACCTCACATTCTGGCAAAAACCCCACTAGGGGCCTTGATCTGTTGAGCAAGTGTCTGACTCCTGATTTTGGCTCAGGTTATGATCTCAGGGTCATGAAACGAGCTCAAGATTCTTGGGGTGCCTGGATGACTCAGTCATTAAGCGGCTGCCTTTGGCTCAGGTCATGTTCCTGGGGTCCTGGGATCCAGCCCCACATCGGGCTCCCTGCTTGGCGGGAAGCCTGCTTCTCCCTCTCCCACTCTCCCTGCTTGTGTTCCCTCTCTCCATGTCTCTCTCCCTCTGTCAAATAAATAAATAAAACCTTAAAAAAAGCTGGCGGGGGGGCGCCTAGGTGGCTCAGTGGGTTAAAGCCTCTGCCTTCAGCTCAGGTCATGATCCCAGGGTCCTGGGATTGAGCCCCACATCGGGCTCTCTGCTCAGCAGGGAGACTGCTTCCCTTCCTCTCTCTCTGCCTGCCTCTCTGCCTACTTGTGATCTCTCTCTCTAATAAATAAAATCTTAAAAAAAAAAAAAATCCTCCCTCTCCCTCTGCCCCATCCCCCCACCCAAACAAACAAACAAACAAAAACAAAGCATAAAACCCAATAAAACCTTGCCTGTGCTTTTAAATTCTGCATCCAGCCTCATTTTTACCATTGCTGGGGCCAATGTCACCGGAACGAGTAAGTACTGTCCATAAACACCACTGGGCCAGGACCACAGGGCTGCTGCCCGGGCTCTCTGGCCCCTGTCATACGTGCCTTCTACCTTTGCCGATTGTCGTCCATATCCTTCCCTGCACTAAATCCTAACTGTGAGTATAAAACCATGTCCGAGTTCTGTGAGTCTTCTAGGGAGTCCCTGAGCCTGAGCGCATCTTGGGAACCCTAACAGGGCTCTTCCCAGTGAATGCATATTACCGATCGCTGCCCTTAGCCTCCTACTGCCGCTCGCCATGCCCTTTTGCCAAGTGACTTTGGGTACTTACACTAGGATAGGCCAAAACTATGTTCCTGCCACTCGACACTGAATCCGGCCTGTGGGTGTCAGCAGAGGTCATGCAAGAGGAGGTCACGCTTGGGCTGACCCCTCGGCCCCCGTGGGTCCCAAAGAGCAAGTCCTGGGAGCTTCAGATGGGAATGAGACAGTGGAACTAGGCCGAGCCCTACCCAGAGGCTGTAGCCACAGAGGTCTATGCCCTGTCTGTTTTCATGCACGTCTGCACCCACTCACCATAGTCCTTTTGTGGACCAGCCATCCTGAGAGCCCCTTAAAAGTACCAAGTGTTGGGTCTCCTGGGTGGCTCAGTGGGTTAAAGCCTCTGCCTTTGACCCAGGTCATGATCCCTGGCTCTCTGTTCAGCCTCTCTGCCTGCCTCTCTGCCTACTTGTCATCTCTGTCAAATAAATAAATAAAATCTTTGAAAAAAAATACCAAGTGTTTTCCCATCTCAGGTCTTTGCACCTGCTCTTCCCTCTGCCTGGAATGTTTGTTCCTGGCACTTTTTGCACAACTAACAGCTACCTCGCTTAGGGGGACACCCGGATAGCAGGTGAGAGAACTAAACTCGGGGAACTTGGTGGCCCCCAGGAGCTGCCCCCAGCCTGTGCTGGGCAAATGCTTCTCCCCCAAGGTTGCAGATCCACCCCCGCCTCGTGGACTTCTTGGCGAGCACTGGGCTCTCCGTGAAATGATATATTCTCTGAGCAACAAAGTGGCTTCTTCCCCCAGCAGGGGATTACAGGGTGTTCCCCTGAAGACATGTCCAAATCCTGACTCCCAGACTGGTGAATGGGACCTTATTTGGGAAATAAGCCTTTGCAGATGGGATCTAAGAATCTCAAATGAGGGTATCATCCTGGATTATCCAGGTGGGCCCTAAACCTGATGACAAGTGACCTTATAAAAGACAGAAGAAGGAAGGCACAGACACACATAGAAGAAGGCTGTGTGAAGACAGAGTCACAGAGTGACACACATCAAGGAGGCCAGCAGACACCGGAAGCTGATCCCTCTCCGTCCACACCACCTGCTTGGGGACTACCCCCGGTGCTCACCTGGGAGCCCCACCTCGTGGTATGCCATGCTCTCTTGCTTTTTCAGAACCCCTGCTGACATTCACCACATTGCTCCAACCCCAAGGGGGCTAGCCTTCCTCAACCCACAGTTCCCTGTGCACCCCGGATCTCGGGTGCCCTCTGCCAACCTCACAGGGGTGATCCTAAAGAGGGACCTCAGACATCAGCACTACTGGCTTCTTCTGCTGGTTTGCCTTTCTTTATTTTTTATTTGACAGAGAGAGAAAAATCACAAGCAGGCAGAAAGGCAGGCAGAGAGAGAGGGGGAAGCAAAACCCGACACAGGGCTTGATCCCAGGACCCCAGATAATGATCTGAACCAAAGGCAGAGGCTTAACCCATTGAGGCACCCAGGTGTTCCTGCTCGTTTGTCTTGTACAGCTTGCCACGATGAGTGGGGCTTTGCTCATCAGACAGTGGTGGCAGACTGTGGAGTGGGCATCAGACTGTGGGATCAGAGGGCGCGTGATGGTGCCTCCAGGAGGACGGAGCTCACAGGTGGCCACTGAGGAGGTCATAGAACAGACTGTGCTGACTCAGCTCCTGGGGGAGAGGTCTTAAGCTCCCCACTGCCCCTCCCAGGCCGGGCGTCCATGCCTCCTTCCATCCCTCCACGGCTCCCCAAGAGGCTCCCAGAGGTCCAGCAGGGAGACTGTCACCGAGGGCAAGTACCAAGGGCAAGCACAAGGAAGGCTCGGCCGGGGGCAAGAGGGAAGGTTAGAAGCCCCCCACCTTTAGACACTTTTCCATGTCCCCTCCTGCTCCAGGTTCCTTCTATGACTCTACCAGGAGCCCAGCTCCAACCCTACTCTTCCTGGCTTCCATTCAGAATGCTCAGGAAAGGCAGGTGGCCTATGATGGGACACCAGAAGGGAAGAGAAGGCATAGAACCTTGTAGGTGGAGGGAACAGCAAGGGCACAGTCTTGGGGGTGAGTGTTAGGCCTGGCCAAGACCCTCAGAGAAAGCTGGGCCCACCAGAGTTGGGCAACAGGAGAGGGCAAGAGAGGGACTAGGACAGATGGAGACTCTGATGTGGACACTCGTGGGCTCCAGTGGGGCCCGGGTCTTCCCCAAAGCTCTCAGCATGCCCTGTGCACACAGGGGCCACTGCTTGGTCTTCTTCCAGATGTCCTGAGCCCCGCTCCAGGGCAGTGGGACCCTCTCCTCCTTGTCCTGCCAATGTAACTGAAGCGTATGCCCCCAGGAAAGCTTGTAGCTACCACCACACTTGCTGCCAAGAGGTAGACAAGGGACAGAAAATTCTGGACCACTTAGGAGTCTACGACCTGAGACCAAAGTTGCTGAGGCTGTGTTCAGGTGCTGTAGGGCCAGCCTTCCCCACACAGCCTAAACCCCTGGTGGCTTGAGCTGGAGGCCACCCCTCGCTTCTGTCCCAATGACCACTGCTATCCTCATGGCCCCCAGCTGTCCACGCGGCTCTCTGTGCCACTGTGCCCTCTCTCCCCGTGGGCGTGGGGCTGAGAGCAGTGGGGACTCAGCTTCAGGGAGAGCAGAGCCCCCGAGAGCAGAGGGGTGGCCTGCACAGGCCCCTCAGGGTAGGTGCCACCCCACCCCTGAGAAGGCACTCCTGCCGAGAGACCTGCCACACTGCCCAATGGGCTCAGCAGAGGCACTGTTAGCCCCATCTGGGGGACTGAACCTGAGCCAGCGCCCATAGCCGTTTCTTGACTGATGATCAAAATGTACATCAGGCGGGATTCAAATCTCATTCCTGGGGGGCACATAGGCACTAAGGAAGCTCCTGGCCAGAGCTCAGGGACGTCAGATGCCCAGGAAATCGCCCCCAATCCCCACCCCCAGGCAAACCGAGGACATCTGGCTTGGAACCTGGGTCGCCCCCTCCCCCACTCCCCCCTTCACAAGAGGGCGAGGGTGCCCTGGGGCCCAGGATGCCCAGGCTGTATCCTCAGCCTTGCTGGGCGGGCCGGGGGTGGGGGGAGAAATCCTCTAAGTGAGTATCCACAAGGGGGCAGTGTGTCCCAGTGCTTCCAGGGACCAGCAGCCCAGGGACCAGAGCCTCAGGCAGGACCCCAAGGTATGTGTGAACCCCAGCCTCACTCTGCACTGAAGCCCTCACAACTGAGCCCTGGGTGCCTGGGGATCTCACTGTGAGCCGACCGCTGGCTGCTAGGAGCACACAGCCTGCCCCTGCTGCCCCGGAGCCTTCTGTGTGTGACTCACCACACTCATTCATCCCCCAGTTCCTCGCAGAGGCAGGGACACCAGCCTGCTCTCTCACGCAGGCCCCAGTGTGCTAGGGGGAGAACTGGACTTCAGGCCTGTTGGTCCGGAGTGTGGTTACATCCAGAAGCTACCTGAAGGAGGTGTTTGTTCAGACTTTGTTAGGAAACGTGCCCTCACACACTGCTTCATTCCTCTGATTCTCTTCCTAAGACGGCGTCCAAGTGGGTTGGGAGAGGGACCTCAGGGGCCACAGCGCTTTCGGGAAGGGTGGTTCCCAGGCATGGTGTGGGCCTTGGCTGAGCTTGCTGATCTTGACTGGTCGCTACCGGTCAAGTGATAACCCCCATCTTCCAGTTGCAGCTACCCTCCTGCCTTGGACCCCACTCCGCCTTCCTCTGTCCGTGTCCTCCCCATACAGGAGGAATTTCTTGGCCAGAAGAGCCTGTGTCCCTCTCCTAGACCACACTTTGGAGGCCAGGGCCTGGAAGTCCCTAGGCAAGCGACCCTGGCAGGAGTTGTCTCCAGCTCTGTCTTGCTAAGGGGGGGTGGTGCTGCTGGTGTGTGTGGCCCCAGGGATATGTCCATAGAGCGTGGTAGTGAGCTGCGTGGACCCCTTGATGGGGTGCAAATGGGGGAGGCTCAGGGTCTCAGGATAGAGGCGGGATAGGGGCCCCGGGCTACCATTCCCTCTGTGTTAACCGTTCATGCAAAGAACTCAGGGGAGCCCAAGACTCTGAACCCTGAACAAGCTTTCCAGGGTGCTGCAAGTCTATGGCCACACCAAGGGAAAGAAGACGGAGTGGGTAAGAAGCCTGACAACCCGGGGCCTGACCGGCCAGGGCTATGGTTTTGCTGCATGATCTGGTTTTGGAGACCTTGCTCCTTTGCTAGCTGGCCGCCCCGGGTGGCCACACCAGGAGAGGGAGCAGGTGGTAGCATTAAGTAAGACTTGCAGGGGCTGAAAGAGGGAGAAGTGCAGACTTCTGAAGGAAGAGCCTCCCAGGCGGAGGGAGCAGCTTTGGAGAGGCCCAGAGGCCCTGCCTGCTGCTGTGGCTCTGAGCAGGCAGGAGGGCAGCGTCAGGAGGGCCCACTGAGGAATGTGGCTCTGTCTGGGGAGGGCGGGTCTGAGAACAGACAGAATGCAGCCCTGCGGACGCCTTGCTGTTTGCCCCCACGAGGCCCACGTCAGGCTTCTGATCTCAGAACCGTCAGGTAATGCATGTGTGCCATCTGAGACCATGGGGTTTAATGTCACTGTCATGGCAGCCCTAGGAAACATGCACAGAGCAGGGTGGGTGTGAGAGAGTCGCCGTGGGGCTGCGCCATGAGGAGGGTGGCACTGCCCCCACCTGGGGTGCGGAGGGGAAAGGAGCCCACCAGCCTGCTCACCGTCACCCCAGCACCTGGCTCGGTGCTTCACGTGGGAAGCATCTGCCCACCAAGCTTTGTGGAATGAGGGAACGTTCTGGGGCTCGGTGAATATATGTGGCATGTAGGAATGACTAAGTCATTGGCCGAGTCTGAGCTTGGGACCCCCACCCCCACCCTGGTCTCAAGGGATTGCTGGGGTGGGAAGCCAGCAGAAGAGGGGGCAACCATACCCTTTGCCAGTGTCTGGAGCTCAGACACACTCTAGGGGCCTTAAAGGGGCCTCCACGTTCATCCTGCCCAGCCAGAGTGATAGGCAAGCCTGGCTGGGGCATCATGGGGCTGCCCCCTCCGGCTGACTTTCTCCCAGCCAGCCTTTGAGTCCCATCCTGCAGACCTCTCCCTGCCCACTGCATATGTGACATCCCCAAGACATGGAAATGTCATGTTTCTTTCCATATTGTTCATTTCCAGGGCATGAATGCTGGGCATTTCCAGCAGGTTGAGTGCTGGGACATCTTTCCAGAACTTTTGGCCCCAGAGAGAGAATTCAAGAAGGTTCTGAGCCTTCTGGAAGCAGAGGGGCCCAGATAGCTCTACTTTGGGCCAAGAAGCCGACTCTTGGGACCCTCAGTGTCCTCTTCCCAACCTGGGCAGCAGGAGGTTTCTAAGGGGGTCAGTAACGCAGGGCTCTCCCAGCCAGGGTCCCAGGGTTGGGAAGAAACAAGAGCCACAGTGGGAGCACTTGAAGGCTGGGCACCTTTGGCACGTTCCAGGGGTAGGCAGGTATGGGGTGTGGACAGGCAGGGCAGGAAGCCAGTGCAGCCCTGGGGAGGGGGAGCCCTTGACAAATATCTCCTCTCAGGGAGCCTGGGTGGCTCAGTCAGTTAACTGTTGACCTTCAGCTCAGGTCGTGATGCCAGGACAGAATGAAGCCCCTCATCGGGCTCTCTGCTCAGCAAGGAGTCTGCTTCTCCCTCTCCCTTTGGCCCTCCTCCCCGCTTGTGCTCTCCCTCTGTCTCAAATAAATAAATAAAATCTTCTTTAAAAAAACACTCAAATATCTCCTCTCTGCTCTCAGCGTTTGCATCTGTTCACTGGAGAGAAGGCATGCATAGTCTAACCTTCTTATTTATTAAACACATTTGTATGGAGTGCCCACGTGTGGCCAGCATGTGCTGTGGTCCCTGTTCCCAAAGAGGCCACCCTTTTTGGATGCGGGTAACGGGGGCTCAGAAGCTGACCATGACCTCCCCTGTGAAGGTGATACCACTGGAGCCCCTAGCCAGTCCCTCAGGCTGACGTGGTTGTGGTGCTCTCGGGTCTGGGATCTTCCATTACCCATGGGCAGGTTTTCCTCCTCCCGGAGCCACCCTCCATCCCCCCACTTCACCTCCCTCCCATGCACGGAGGACCGTCTGTATTTCATTCCCAGACAGAGCCTTCTGCTTGGCAATCAACAAGGGGACTGGCTGGTATTTGAGGTATCAGCTGATAACGAACCTGTTACCTGTCCACACAGGGGTCTGGTGACAGCTAAAGTGTTATCTATGAGTTAAGACGTTCAACGTGAAAGCCTAATGCTGATTGGTGTCTGATGTTACTTTTTTATTTTTGTTTAAAAAAATTTTTTTTTAAATTTATTTATTTGTCAGAGAGAGAGAGGGAAAGAGAGAGAGAGAGAGAGAGAGAGAGCAAGCACAGGCAGACAGAGTGGCAGGCAGAGGCAGAGGGAGAAGCAGGATCCCTGCCGAGCAAGGAGCCCGATGTGGGACTCGATCCCAGGACGCTGGGATCATGACCCGAGCCGAAGGCAGCCGCTTAACCAACTGAGCCACCCAGGCGTCCCTGTTTTGTTTTTTATTAAGCAGACTCCCTGCCCATCGTGGAGCCTGAAGCAGGGCTCAAACTCACAACCCTGAGATCAAGACCTGAGCTGAGATCAAAAGACAGACACTTAACCAACTGAGCTACCCAGGTGCCCCTGGGTTTAAGTTTAACAAAGACTTTTGAAAACAGACTTCCGAGGACAGACAGACCCAAAGAGTGAAGTTCTTAGGGTTGCAAGTTGGGTCCCCAGGGTATTTGCTGAAGCCTGGGAAAGCTCATGCTTTGGTGTAACGTTCCTTCAGGTGGGAGGAGCCCCAGGAAAATGCAGTCCTCCCCCAATGCATGGGGAAGTTGGGTTTCAGAGGAAAGGACTAACTCTAGCCTTGGTAGCTCCAGGACAGAGGCAGGGCCCCCCATGTCTTCTGACCCCAGGGCCTCCCACTTCCCTTTAAAAGGTTCGGGGAATTCATGGCCCAGGGGCTTCTAGAAGTGTGGGTGGGGTGGAGCTAAAGTAAGCAGGGCTAGCTGGGAAAGAACAAAAAACCGGTCTGTCTGTAGTGCCCACCCACAGGGGGGGCCTCTAGGCCTCCTCCACCAGGCCATGTGCTCCCGGTTTCTCTGCTGGAGTGGGCTAGACAAAGGGTCCCTGGACTGGGCCATCGGGCAGGAAAGGGGAGAGGGTGCAAACACAGCTGCACGATGCCACAACCCCAGACCTGTCCCTGCCCCCGACCCTCTGTGCCCAGAACACAGGAAACTGGGTCTTTCCCTTCCAGGCAGGATGGCGGTAGGATTTGGTCCAGGGCCTCTGATCAGCCAGGAGATACCAGGGGCCACTTCCTGCCAGTTGACTGCATGGCAAAGCTGACAGTCAACAAACTGGACTCCCAAGTCCCACTGTCCAACCTGAACAGCTAGCCGGGATGACCAGATGTCTGAGGGACACCCATGACCTGGAATACCCCTTGGGGGGACATAGGGACTGTGCTGGAAGATGACTTAGAAAAACCATCATCAGTGTCTTCAGAAAGAAACAAGCATAGTCGTGAAACAAGAACTGGGTGCTATCAAGAAGGAACATTTACTACAAAGAATTCTTGGAAATTCAGAAGAATATGGTCATGGTGATTGAAGACTCAGTGGAAGAGCTAGGAGCTAGGGTTGAGGAAATCTTGCAGAACATAAAGCAAACAGTTGAAGAAAAGAGGAAAGTGTGAGAGAACTAGTCTAGGAGGTTAAGCATCTGCCTTCAGCTCAGGCTGTGATCCTGGGGTCCTGGGATGGAGTCCCACATCAGGCTCCCTGCTCATCAGGGAGTCTGCTTCTCCCGCTCTCTCTGCCCTTCTCCTTACTTGTGCTCTCTCTCTTTCTTTCTCTCAAATAAATAAATAAAATCTTTAAAAAAGATGAAACCTGATTTTCCAGATTGAAAGGACATACAAATGCTCCAATCCAAGCATGAGTGTGGATGAACACAGAAGCCACATTAAAGGAGAATTTGAGACCGCCAGAGACAAGGAGAAGATCTTCCAAGCATCTGGACAGAAATAGTAGATACTGTACGAACAACAGGGTTCAGAATGGCTTCAGACTTCTCAACAGCAAAGCTTGCCACTGGAAGACAATGGACAAAAGTTTATATTCCAGGGGCACCTGGGTGGCTCACTGTGTTAAAAGCCTCTGCCTTCGGCTCGGGTCATGATCCCAGGGTCCTGGGATGGAGCCCCGCGTCGGGCTCTCTGCTCGGCGGGAGGCCTGCCTCCTCCTCTCTCTCTCTCTGCCTGCCTCTCTGCCTACTTGTGATCTCTGTCAAATAAATAAATAAAATCTTTTAAAAAAAAGTTTATATTCCAAAGCTAAATGCTTTCTAAGCCAGAAATTAAGTCAACCAGACTATTAATCGAAAGAGAGGGTAGAAGAAAGATATTTTCTGTTAACCTTAAAAATCAAAGTTCTCTTATTGGCAAAAATGGGGTTTATTTGGGACACACAAGCTACGGCAAAACCATAGGCAAGTCCAACAAACAAAGGAGGGGAACCTTCTTTTCTGGAGGAGGAGGAGGACATTGGGGAGAGGCTGTTTCCAACAAAAACCTGTCGGGGGATAAGGGTTTCTTATCGACTGAGTTGCAAGACAGCCAGTGTGTAGGAGGCTGTGGTGTGCATCTTTCCTTGTTGGGGCCTGTCATTGCGGATTCCGGGCCGCCGAGGACACTTCTGTTCGAGATCTGTAATCGACAGTTCCTCCTATAATTGACATAATAATATAATTGACATAATAATTCACCTTTTGGAAAGCTAAGGCTCCAAAAAGCTTCTGTCCCAGCCTCCTTTCTCGGGAAGCTACTTGGAAGTGTGCCCCACTGAGCAGAGGAAGTCAGGGAACGGAGGAAGCAGGGGATCCTCAGAAGAGAAGATGAAAGAAATGTTAGGTTGCTGGGGCAGACCCCAGCTGAGAAAACAGAGTCTATTTTGAGTGGAGAGAAGCTGTGATACACCAGGGCATCTTGGAGGAGAGGTGGACATTTGACAGAATTTAGAGTTGAATTAGTTATGAGAAATTCGGCCACATGAGAAATGGTGACATTAGGTTCAAGGAAGCAAGAAGTGGAGCAAGAGAGGAAAAGTGATTGGGACACATCATGGGACTTGGAAGGGCACAGTGTTTATGTGCTAAGGACTGTCGACCTGAACAAAATGATGGAGTCATGATATCAGAGTCAGGAAGTGGTGATAACAGCGTGTTACTTGGGAATAAAGAAGTGAAACCAAAAGAATGAGCTAAAAGTTGCCATGGAAAATGAGGGGTGGGGGACGGCTGTGTTTTGTAGGAGGCTTGCAAAAATGACGTCACTCTCTAAATTACATGCACCTCTAACTCCGGTAATGGGTTGAAACTAAATTTAAAAACACACGCTCAGGGGCGCCTGGGTGGCTCAGTGGGTTAAAGCCTCTGCCTTCGGCTCAGGTCATGATCCCAGGGTCCTGGGATCAAGCCCCGCATCTGGCTCTCTGCTCAGCAGGGAGCCTGCTTCCTCCTCTCTCTCTGCCTGCCTCTCTGCCTACTTGTGATCTCTGTCGGTCAAATAAATAAATAAAATTAAAAAAAAAAAACCAAAAACCACACGCTCAAATGGGCTGCATGGCCAGTCTCATCGAGCTGGTGAACTGGCGGGATGTGAACGTGGGCCTCGAGATCAGCTCATTTTCGTGCGGCCCTAGAAAGGGCCTTCTTAACTAAATACAAGAACGGGTAGCCACAAAATTGCTCTTAGATATTGGGGTGCCAAGGAAGGGTTTGAGCTCAGTCAATAAGAAAATGCCATCTCATTGTTCCTGTTGGTATTTATTCATTATTGATGAGGTAAAACGTGTTTAAAGTTGTGTTAATGGTAACACACAGTTCCCACTTTTTTAAAGAGTTTATTTATTTATTGGACACAGAGAGAGAGATCACAAGAAGGCAGAGCAGCAGGCAGAGAGACAGGGGGAAGCAGGTTCCCCACTGAGCAGAAAGCCTGATGTGAGGCTTGATCCCAGGACCCTGAGACTATGACCTGAGCCGAAGGCAGAGGCTTTAACCCACTGAGCCACCCAGGCACCCCCAGAGTTCCCATTTTTTTTTTAAAGATTTTATTTATTTATTTGACAGACAGAGATCACAAGTAGGCAGAGAGGCAGGCAGAGAGAAAGGAAGGGAAGCAGGCTCCCCGCTGAGGAGAGAGCCTGAAGCGGGGCTCGATCCCAGAACCTGGGATCATGACCTGAGCCAAAGGCAGAGGCTTTAACCCACTGAGCCACCCAGGTGCCCCCATAGTTCCCATTTTTAACTAAAGGTTGGAACCTGTAAATAAAGCGTAAAAATGCTTTTTATATTCACCCCTCCTGATGTATGCCTCTTACACATCTTCTTTCCCAGCTAGTGGTTTTCCTTCCAATTTTATTTATGGCCTTTTTGACATTCAACTTTTGGAGGTCACTTTTATGTTGGCATATCTGCTGGTTCTTCCCTTGGTCCTCAGAAGCTGGTCATTTCACCTTTCTGTTGTGCCTGGAGAGCCCGTCTCATACAATCACCTACATTCTCTTTGCATAGTTTGTCTGTCCTTCTTTCTTTCTCTCTCTCTCTTTCCTCTCTCCCCCCTTCCTTCCTTCCTTCCTTCTTCCATTTATTTATTTATTTATTTATTTATTTCTCTCCTTCTTCTCCCTTCCTCCCTTCCTTCCACATTTTAAGTCTTTGATCTGGGTGAAACTTATTTTGTCCTAAGATGGGAGGTAGGATCTCTTTCTATCTCTAATGGTTAGCCAGGCATTCCAACCCTATCTGCGAGTAAGTTGAGATAAACGCACGTGACTTTCCCTTAATTTCTGGCAGTATGAAATGAGAAAATAAGCAGCAACCCTGTATCACTGTTCTGTGAGAGCCTTGCTCAGACTCTGCAACCAGAGTTGGTCGTGGAGAAGCTCCACTTCTCGGAGCCCTGGTTTTCACCTCAGAACATGGGGCTCCCTGCCATGTCATGGTGGCTGCAGGATGGGTTGGGGTAAGGGATATGAGAGGCGCTTGGGGCAGGCCATGGGTGCCCCCTGCCTGGGCCTGGTTCAGCCATGCCCCAGTGAGCCCCCTCCTCACGCTCCCCCTGTCCCTCCCTGTGAGATGGAAGCCCCTTGGTTCTTGGAGTCCTTGGACTTGCCACCCCTCTCACAGCCAGTTCTGGGCTGGGCGCTGCTCCCAAGTCCACTGTGGGCGGGCCATGTCCATCCTTTCCCGGTCCCACCACTGTCCAAGGCTGGGAGGAAAAACAGGTTGGGCAGGGGGCTCAGAAGCAGCAGTGGGGACTGGCTGGGGACTGAGTCTGGGGCCGAGGGGCTCCCCCTCAGCCTGGGTGGGGATGGGAACACAGGAGGGCATCATGAGGTCAGCTCGATAGATTGGCCGGGGTTGGCATGTTTGGAGGGATGGTACCCAGGCCAGCATCTGGGAGCCAGAGAGTTGTCAACCATGATGGGGGAGGGGCACAAGAGTAGGAGTGGAAGTCAGAGCCTGCTCTCGAGGATGGGTGAGTGGAAGGGGAAAGGAGTGGGCCCCTGGGCAGGTGGCAGCAGGCCCAGTGAGATTCTCCCAGAGCCTGTGAGAGGCCCAGCTGGGCAGGAAAGAAGCCCTGGGAGCCTGGGGGAGCGACTCTCTGATTCTCTCCTGCTGAGGCCCTCCCAGCTCACCCTCATTCCTCCTGTGGCTGTTGGAGGAAGGCTTCACGGTCCCACCTCATCCCAGTGTCCACTGCTGGCAGGAGGGCTGGGTGTCCCCTGACCCTGGGCAGGTTGATACGTGGGGCCCATTGGGGACTCCAGGAGGCCGTCCCATCCCGAGGGCCACAGCTTCCCCTTCCCAAGCCCCATGGGCTTCCCCTTCCAGACCCCGGGGCCTTCCTGGAGGTCACGTGGGCCCCCGGGGTATAGCAGCTTCCGAGTGGGGAGGCTGAAGAGGAGGATGGAGAAGGCTCCGTGTGTACAAACACCCATCTCCCCCGCAACTTGAAGGCCCCCGGAAGTGGGACCCAGAATAGAAAGGGCCCCTTTCAAGTTCCAAATTGGGCTCCTGGGGCTGAGAGCAGGTCGTGGTTGGATCTAAAAATAGAAACAAGAGTGTGTGCGTGGGCCCTATGGCCTCTACCATAGGGTTGGTGTCTTAAAATAGAACTTCCTAGTGGGGCCAGTTTCACACTGTTATTCTATGTGGAAAATTCACCCAAACAAACCCCTTGGAAGGCAGAGACACTGGCTGGCCTGGGCTTGGCAGAGGCTGCTGGAGGCAGCCCACTTGGGGAGGGGAGGTAAACAGGCAGGGAGGGCTCACGGCCCCATGACACCCCTTTTCTTCTGCCCTCCAGGTCTCCACACAACCCCTGCTTCCAGCAAAGGAAAGAAACACCCCCGCCTCCCACCCAGGGCAAGGCAGGGTGAGGAGCATGGGGGCCAGGCCTGAGGCTCAGAAATGACCTGCAGCCGGAGGCAGACAGCTCCTGCCTGGCCTGTCCCCCTTGCCAGGGCAACTACTGGAAATGAGTCCCCTGGAAGAGGTACCTCCAGAGCCTAGCATCCAGCACCCCCTCCCGGCATCACAACCTCTCCCTCGCCTCCTGGGCTGCGTGGCCAGGGGCTCTGCCCTGGGTGGCTCCAAATGCCTCCCCCCGAGGGAGGAGGGCTAGGGGAATGGGGTGGGCACTTGTTGCCCACTGTTCCCAACTGAGAGGCAGGCTGCCAGAGGGTACCGGGGTGCAACCAGTGGCCTTGGCCCAGCCCAGGAGCAAGTCTCCCAAGATGTCCCGGGTCCACTTTTCTCCCCACAGCCAGCCTGGTGAGGCAGTGCTTATTATGACCATAGGGCTGCCCCTGGGGCTGGGCTGGGTGAGGAAGATGATGCTTCCAGGGTCCTCTGTACACGGGCACCCCATTGGCCAGTTCTGCCTACCCCTGCCCCTTCCTTTTGCCCCTTGAGGCCTTTGTTCATACATCAACCCCTTACTGAGCATCTACTCTGTGCCACGGAGGCACCACGGCCCTGGAGAAGCAGTGGTGAGTCAAACGAGCATGATCATGACCTTGTAAGATGACACTCCAGAGGGGGCCAACTACAATCAATGCAAATATACAGGGGTTTAGGGGAAGAGGAAGAAAAAGATACATATATATTTTTACACACAAGGGTTCAGAGGAAGACAGGAAGGAAGGGAGTATAAAGATGGTGGGCAGCTCTAAAAAGAGAAATGAGGAGAGAACTGTCTAAGAAAATAAGAATAAGACAGAGACCAAGGGAAGTAAGGAGGCAAGCCACACAGAAATCTGAAGGAAGAATAATCTAGGAAAGAACAGCAAGTGCAAAGGCCCTGGGGTAGGAACATACCTGGTGTGTTGGAGGCTCAACCCTCTCCACCCCAGCCTCCTTCCCCAGCATCAGGAAGACCAGTGTGGCCCCTGGTGGTGGGGGGGGGGGAGGCAGGCACTGGGTAGAGAGAAACTCAGAGAGAGAAAAGAAGGGTTGTAGTGGCAGGGCCCAGGTGAGAACACAGGCATTTGCTCTGGAGGTTCCAGAGTGGAGAGGTAACGTGAACTACCTGGCATGGTGACTGAATCCCTCTGCTGTGACACCGGATACTGCAAGGCAAGGACAGGGACAGGAGACCAAATGAGAGAGAGTGGTATGGTGAGGGTTCTAGACAGGATTCTAGGCAGACAGGTAAGCACAGAGTTAGAGAACGAGAGGCAAGAAGAACAAGGCCATTGGAAATGATCCAGCTGATGGCACCTCTCTGCCATCTGTCACCCGGGAATGTGGCCTCTGAAACCAGCCCCTACCCGACCTGCCCTGTTGTCATGCTCTGGCCAGAGGCACGAATGACAGGCTTTTCTCCACTCTGTTCCCGATCTATCCCCGGTCGGAGGTCACTCACAGTTGACACGAGGGCGTCTGCTCCTTTCTGCAACCTGCAAGAGTGGGGCTTTCCCTGTGTCACTCTGGGGTCGCCCGGGCCCAGCAGAAGGCTGGCACTTGGTCTGCAGAACCATCAGAAAGCTCATGGCTCTGGCCACAAGGCGGTGATCCCCCCGTCAGGGAGCTCCAGCCCAGCTGGGCCTGCGCTGAGCCTCCTTCACAGGGAGCCCTGTTCCAAGAGCAGGGTGACCGTGTGGGGTGTTGATGGTGGCTGATCCATCCCCTTCCACAGCACTTCTGTGGGCTGGGAGGGGCAGAATTCCAGAATCTCTGGGGTCTAGGTGGAGCCCTGAGAGCGAGACTAACGGTGGGTGGGTGGAGCCCTAGATGAGGGGCGGGGGTGAGGGGAGGCACTGGGCAGACAGGGAGACTCTCTATCAGCCCTGGGGGCTGAAGGGCTGGGCTGCTAGGCTCCTTGCTTACTCCTATCCTCTGTCGAATTTCTGCCTCCAGCAGATGGCCCCCACCCTCATTTCACAGATAGAGAAACTGAGGCCCTGCTGGCTAATGGCTTTCCCTCCTCTGGCCACCCTTTCCCTAACTTGGCCCTTCCTCTCCAGTGGTTCTGTCTTCATCCTGGTCTCTTCCTGGTGGACATGGGCCTCTCCCCCATGCCTGGGTTCAGGGCCTGGCCACTTGGTTTTCTGGCCTCTCCACTCCCCCCGCACTCCTGGATGACTTTGCTAACCCCGAGTATGTCTTACCAGTGGGCATGTGAGCTGTTGCTGAGAGGTCTCCCCTTTCTGGGGCCCGGGACCCGTTGCCAGGCAGCTCTGTCTGGGACAGGAGGACAGTGAACTGCCTGAGCTCTGTCCGGCTATAGCTGGGCACCCCCTTTGCCTGGCTATGTCTCCTTAAGGCTTCAGGGACCTCGGCCTCAGCATGACCTAAACCCAGGCCCCAGATGTCCCCATCCCTGCCTCGTTCTGAGCAGCCTGTCCAGCCATTTCCGCTTGCTGGACTCTGGCCCCTCATGCCCAGCCCAACATAGAGGGGCAGACCTTAGCCTCCCACCTGGGTGAGGCCCAGCCTCTGTGGGGCTGGCCTTCTGCTCTCCCTGATGTGGTTTTGGAACATAGGTGAGGTTTGGTGGGGTGCGGTCTGGAGCCCACGACCAAGAGAGAATTCTTGAGACGTCTTTGGTGCAAAATGGAGGTTTTTTTTGTTTTTTTTGTTTTTTTTAAAGATTTTATTTATTTATTTGAGAGAGAGGCAGTGAGAGAGCATGAGCGAGAAGGTCAGAGGGAGAAGCAGACTCCCCGTGGAGCTGGGAGCCCGATGCGGGACTCGATCCCGGGTCTCCGGGATCATGACCTGAGCCAAAGGCAGTCGTCCAACCAACTGAGCCACCCAGGCGTCCCCAAAATGGAGGTTTTATTAAAGCACAAGACAGGATCCATGGGCAGAAAGAGCTGCTGTCCCCGTGTCTTGAGGAGCAATGAAGGAGTTGGGGGAAGTGAGGAAAAGGGAGGTTTTAAGAGAACTTCCATTGGCTAAAGCAGACTGACCTATAAGATACTTACAAGATACCCAAGGCTTTGCCCTCCTTGAGTTAAGGTTGTTTTCCCCTCTAGCAAGGAATTAACATTAAGATAGATGGGAGATCCCTGGAAGACTGTCACACATGTCCCACCCAGGAGTGGGGGTGGGGGGACGTTGCAGGGGTCAGCTTCTGCATTGTCCTCAGCCAGCCTTCTGCTCCCGTGTCATTCACACCAGGTTCTTCGGGCCCCCAGCTAGATCCTGTCCTTCCTCTGCTCATAGTTTCCTAGGCTCTGGGGCCAGGATCCAGCCCCTATTCCTCATAGGGATGAACATTGCCTCCTGCTCCTCACGCACTAAGCTGTGGGCCCCTTCCCCAGAAGCCTCCACTCACCTACAAGCTTGCAGGCCTTGCTCCCTCTCCCTACAGCATCTTCACTCTCTCCACAGCTCACCTTACCTACTAGGCCCTTATGGTTCCCGGGGTGGGGGTGGGAGGGAGCTATTTCCTCTCTGAAAGGCCCTTCCCCTATGACACCTGCCAAGACCCCTTCCTCCACTAAGCCCCTGCCCCTTAAACAGGATCATCTGGGTCTAAAACTGGACTGTAATACCCCCTTCCTTCCTCAGGTATGGGGAGGGGCCTTGTTGGTTGGGAGCTTCCCGGGAGGCAAAGTGAAAGGACCCTGTTTCCTGGGCCTCAGAGTGTTGCAGCCAGACCCCTGGGCCATGGGACTCCAGACCTGCTCAGAGGGCTGTGTCTCAGTTTGGAAGCAGCTGAAGGGCGAGGTTCCAGGGGTTCGGTTCCCAGCAAGCCCTCCTCTGCCAGGAAGGGTTCATTCCGTGCCCCTGTCTCACACCTCGCAATCAGAATTAGACACATGAGTCAGGGGTGGGGTCAAGGGAAGGGAAGCACCTCCTCCTTCCTGCAGGATCAAGATCTCGATGCTGGGGGCAGGCATCGCCAGCTGCAGTAGGGCCACCGGTATAGGGAGAGGGTCGGGCCCAAGAACAGAAACGCTGCTCATTCGTTCACTCCTTCACTCGCCTGCATTTACTGAGCACCTACTATGTGCTGTGCACGGACGGTGTGCCCACGCCCGAAGCGACCGCCTACCTTCTCCACCCCGGGAGCGGGATGGGGAAAAGAGGGGTGTTCTCGCACCGCAAGGTCCCAAGCCCCGCCCCGCCGCGACCCCCAGCGGCGGAGCCAGCAGGTGGGAGCGTGGCCCGGAGCCTGGGGAGGCGGGGCCAGGTTGGCGGGGCGGGGCGGGGCCAGGCCGACGGGGCGGACTCGGGCGGCCGGAGCCGCCTAGCTTCGGGCCCCGCGGGCGGGAGCGCCTGGCGGCGGAGCCCGGAGCCGCCGCGGGGACGGAGGGCTCGCGGGCCGGGAGCAGAGCCTCGCGGGTAAGGCCCGGGCGGGGTGCGATGGCGTCTTCCGGACTGGCTGGGGTCCCCGGGGCCAGCGTCCTCGGCGCCACTGCTCGGGGAAGCGTGCGGGTTCGGGAGAGCACTCGGTGTACCCCGCAGGCCTAGGGGTGGAGGGCGGTTGCGTCGGGTCTGTCCCGCGTCCCTCTCGTCTTTCGGCCCCCACCCTCCACCCCCGCTTCCCTATGCCCCTGGGGCTCGCGGGCTGAAAGCCTCCCACCTCTGTGCGACCCACAGGACAGAGTCTCTGAGGGCTCAGAGGGGGGAGTTTCCCCCCACCTCCTCCTGGTAATCCCAACTTTCCTTCCCTCAGCCGCTCATCAAAGGTAGGAGGCCAGCTAGCTGCCTGTAGGAGCTGATTGACACTGAAGTGTGAGTGACTGATAGCCCCGGGGCCCTGGGGGAGTCTGCGAGTGTTATTTGGGGGAGCAGTGAGTGTCAGAGAGTCAGAGGGGAGGGCAGAGTGGATGGGAGAGTTTGGGATTGGGGACGGCCTCTGGCATGTGGGCTGGGTCCCTCCCAGCAGCCCAGTTCTTTCCTGCTGCCCTGGGCCTTGCTTCCCCTGGTGAGTGGTACTGACAGTGTGTTTCCTCTGAGAGTGCTGAGGGACAGAGTCCTGCTGCCATGTGTCAGCCTGGAGCTTGCCTTCTCTGCCACCCTCTGACCATGAGTGCCTTACCTCCTCTCTGCCTTCATTTGTTCATCTGCTGAGGCTGGTGATGTCTGTGCCTGTGGCCAGATGGCCACACTGAGGAAAACGTCCCCGAAGTGGCCCTGGCCCTGGCCTGGGCTCTCTGTGGGACCGTTCAGGTGCCCGAGGGCGTGACACACGCATGACTTTGCTTAGGAAGAGTGTAGCCAGTCCCTGGCACAAAGGGGGCTCCCGGGATGTTACTTGCAGTGATAGTGATGATGATGAAATGGGTAGGACTTTTTCTCAATGGTCAGAGGTCCAAGGGGACATGGCAAATCCTGGAGTGGGAGCAGGATTCCTGGTTCGTGTCCAGCTCAGCACCGACTCTGTGTGACCCTGGATCAGTCCACTGTCCTCTCTGGGCCAGGGTCTCCAAAAGCAGAGGAGGGGGCTGGCATCCACCTCCTCCTGGAATCCCTTGCCGCTGTGTCCTCTACCCAGGACACCCACGCAGGGGGCACCTGGGAGCCAGGGCTCCACTCCAGGTGGGCCAAGGGGCCAGGATGGTGGCTCTGGGGGGTAAAGACTCTGCCGAATTCCCCTTCCCTACCCCCACTGCCCTGTAAGTTGGCTCTGGGTCCCATATTGGAGTATACCCAGGGCAGAGGGAGCAGGAGGAAGGGTGGAGAGATGGTCTAGGCCAGTCCCTGTCAGCTGTCTGGGAAGAGGAGTGATGATGGGGTCCTGGCCATTTCAGGGAGCCCCTCAGGCCTGCAGAGTCAGGGAAGAGGCCGCCAAGGAGGCTGGCCTGGGACAGACAGAAGGTGAGTGGGGATGCAAACCTGCTTTGGCCCTTCTTGCTCACATGGACAGAGGGAAGCGAGGTGCTGAGTTAGGCCTTGCTATCTGTCCGCTGATATGGATGCAGACAGGCGTGCAGCCCTACAGAGTGGGGGACCGAAGGAACAGAGAGACGCAGTGGCCCAGCTTGGTCACAGAGGGGCTGGGTCCTGTGTTTGAGGTTGGCCACCACCACTCACCAGCTGTATGATCTTGGCTAGGACATCTCTCACTGCTAAGTCTTGGTTTCCTTATCTGTAACCTGTGGTAGTGAGCCTCCACCCTTTGGGGGGGGGGTGATGAATATCCAAGGGGTTGGTGACAGCTGGGCCACCTCCACTCCGGAGTGTGGGGGGGTTGGGGTTGGTGGGGGAGGGCTGGCACAGAGTCCTGCGGCGAAGGGCCAGCTCCTAGTCCCCACTAGGGTCTTGTGGCAAAGGCCTGAGTCTGTCCGGAGTGGTCAGGGTTGGGAACTGCTTGGGTCCTCCTGGCTATTGTCCTTAAAACTCTGTGGTGAGGGACGCCTGGGTGGCTCAGTTGGTTGGGTGGCTGCCTTCGGCTCAGGTCATGATCCCAGCGTCCTGGGATCGAGTCCCACATCGGGCTCCTTGCTCGGCGGGGACCCTGCTTCTCCCTCTGCCTCTGCCTGCCACTCTGTCTGCCTGTGCTCGCTCTCTCTCTCTCCCTCTCTCTCTGACAAATAAATAAATTAAAAAAAAAGCAAAACAAAACAAAACAAAAAAAACTCTGTGGTAAGATGACCAGGCTCGGGGACCTAAGTCAGTTCCAGGCACAGGCGCATGTGGTCCTTAAATAACCCAGATAGTGGGGCCTGCCTGGGCAGCCTGGCTGGGGGAGGTGGGCTGCAGGTGTCCTGGCAAAGCAGGGTTTGCAGTCAGGAGAAAGGCTGCTCTCTGAGCCACGGTGACCGCCATGGAGGCAGGGACAGACTGTGCCAAAGGCCAGCAGTGAGGAGGGTGGCAGACCAGTCTAACCAGAGTGGCCTGGTGTGCATTGGGTAAGGTGAGGACATGGGCGGGGCAATGGGGGCAGTGGGTGAAAGGGCAGAGGGGCCAGGGAGGCAGGGGGAGGGGCTCTCAGAATGCCGAAGTCCTCCCCCAGGGTTGGTGGCCTCTGTCCAGAAGGCCTCTGGGTATCTCCAGTGGCCCTGCCTGGGCATTCACTGGCTGTAGGCCCCCTACATCCCAGGGCTGGTGGGGAAAACATTCTGGGCTCTGTGTAGCCTCGGGAGGGCAGGCCTGGCTTTGCTGCCCCAACTCCTCCTCCACACCCCCCCCCCCCCGCAAGCCCATGCATGGGAGGACAGACAGGGGGTTGCCAGACAGACGGATAGAGTTGCCTCTCAGCCTCCTTCAGGAATCAGGGGTCACACTGATGGCTTTGGCCTTGGGCGCCAGGCTCCGCCAGCTGCCCCTGAACTCTAGGAGCCATACAAGTGCAAGGCCAGTCCCAGCTGGCTCTCCTTGGGGAGGGCCCTCACTGTGGTTGAGGTGACAAAGGTCTCCCCCTTCCATCTCCCCAGGCACCAGAGATTCTGAGGTTCCCGCCCTGAGGCCACCTGAATGGTCAGCCCATTCTGGAACCTGCTGGCAGGACTGGTGTTTCCTTCACCCCTGGTCCAGGGTCCAGTGCGGACTGACCCTTGGCCCACGTGGGCTGGGCCTGCTGGGTTCCAGCACTCTGCCGGCTGGTCTCCTAGAACGATGCAAGCTTGCTTGGTCGCTGGGGGCAGTGTCCTGGGGAGATCAGTGGGGCCCGGGGAGCTGGCATGGTACCCTTGTGGTATCCACACCCCTGTCCCCTGCAGCCACACTCCAATTCTGAGAAGTGCCCTCTGTTTCCTTGTGAATCAGATGTTTATTGTGCGCTTACCGAGCCCAGGGTGGGGATGGCCTGCTGCCAAGCAGGCCTGTTCCAGGCCACTGGGTGGGGTGTGGGTGCCTGCCTGCTGGAGCCTGCAGAGGGAGTGAGGTTCAGCCCCAGGGTCGGTGGGACTGATGCCTGACAGCCCCGGGGAGGAGGTTTGTGTGCGGTGATGGTGTGAGCTCCCCCAGGGTGGGGGGCTGAGCTGCCCGGAAGCCTGGAGGAGGAGGGTGCTTCTCAGGGCTGGCAGAGATCAGGAAGCAGAGGGGAGCCTCCTTCCATGCACAAGAGCGGCCTCTGATTATCTCTAGGCTTTAGTTCCCTCCTTGTGAAACCAGTGCTAACTGCTGGCATCCTTGGGAAAAGCACAGGAGATGCTGGCCAGGAGCCCTCCCTATGGGGCCCCGTGGAGGCTGTGCCCCCAGGCCCCGGGGGCCCTGCGCCAATTGGATCCTGCAGCTCCATTTTGAGGATATCCTTCCTTCAGCCTTGGCTGAAGCGATGTTGTAATCCAGCAGCCCTGCTCGTAGACTCAGAGGGCCATTTGTCCTCACACCCCCAGCTGCCCTTGGGGCCCCACCCGCTGCCCTGAGCTCTGGGAAGAGCCAGTTAAGCCCCTAGCCCTCATGGCTAGCTGTTCCTAGCAAAGCAGGGAAAGGTCAGAGGTCGACCTTGGGGCCCCAAACGCCAGGATGAGGCCTTGCTTTGGCCACACACTCCACTTGGGGCTCTGGCCAGGGGCCTGGGCCTTTGCCACCCTTTGCCAGCTCCTGCCTCTGGAGCAGAGCTGGACGCCTTTCAGAACAGACTGCCTCCCAGCCCTCTGCCAGGTGCTCTGGGTACCAGGCCGGGGCTCAGCGTGGGCCCCTGGAGTAGACAGACCCACAGGTTGGAAGGCAAGATTCACAGGCAGACAGACACCACAGGGAGCAGCTCAGCCCTTGGCCCACCCTGCCTTCCCCCGCCCACCCACGAAGTCTATTCCCTGGTCAGCACGTTTACCTCTCTGCCTCCACCATGCAGCTGGGAACTCTCGAAGGACAGGGCCACGTCTGAATGCCAGGGCCCACATAGACCTGGCCCAGAGGAGGGTGAGGGTGCACATGGGCCCTCCCAGCAGGAAGTCCTACTTTGGAACATCCAGAAACTCCCAAAAGCCTGAAACGCCACAGGCAGGTGGCACCGGGCAGGGCCGGGCCCCCTTTTGAACTTGGCTTGTTAAGACCTGCCCACATTTAACTGTCTGCTCAGTGTCTGAGACAAATGCACTTCGTCATCTTGGAAGGCCTCGGCCACCCAGCATGGTGGAGTCGCTGATCAGATAATCATGCTTGTTGTGCCATAGCCTTGCTGAAAGGTTCCCGTTATAATCCCGCAGCCCAGCTAGCCAGCCTGCCCCCGCCGTGAGGTCCCGATGCTCCTAGTGGCCCCAGCATGGGACAGATGGGAGACTCGAGTGGAGTGTCCTTGGGGCTCCACTGGAAATGTGGCTTGCCTTCTTAGAGGCATATGTTAGGGCCAAGATTGGAGCCAGCCTGGGCTCCCCAGACCTGCAGGCCATTGTGGGAACCTGGTCTTTGGGCCCAGGGAGCCAGTCCCCGAGGTGGGGCCTGACAGGGTTGGATGGCTGTCCATAGGAGGGCGGTGAGGAAGGACCCGGAAGCCCTGAGCAGACAGGTTTGAGGAGGACAGCCATGTGTCAGAGCAGGAGGGAGGTGTGGCAGGAAACTCAGTGCCTACCTTGCCTCCTGAAGAAAGTCCCTCTCTCACCCAGCTCCTTCCTCTCCTTCTAGTTGGGGCCAGAAAGGGATGAGCAGTTGGTGCTGACTCCCTGGGTTTCTGGATGGCTGGGCAGACACAGCACTGGAAGCCAGGCTCTGGCGGGCAGGTCAGCGGTCAGTTAGGTGGACAGAGGGGCTGCGTCTCCTACCCCTCAGCCTAGGATGGGACATGGCTTCCTGCTGCCGTCACAGTCATGCCTAAACCCTCCAGGAATGCAGGGTGGCCGCTTAGTGCTGGGCAGGGCGCTTGGTAGTGACCTGGCTGAGAGGGGGCCTCAGGGCCCCCACCGGCGGTGTCAGACCACCAAGGCCTCCTGCTGAGCCGCCCAGCTCTTCTCAGAGCTGACGATGCTGGGCCCTGGAGGCACAGGCTACAGCTGTCGGCACCCTGCCTGAAACCCTATCCCAGGACCTTACCCGTGTCAGGGGTCCACACAGCCCTCTTCCCCTTTGCCTCCTGTCTTCTCCCAAGTCCTGCTCAGGGAGGAAATGCTCCTCTGGGAGACCTTACTTCGACACTGCTGCCTGGTGTGGGCCAGGGCTGGGGTCCCCAGTGCCGGCTCCTTGCCACACCAAGCTAAGGAGGGTCATGCCTGGGCCTTCTGGCAGGGGTCTGTCTCTGGTCTGGTGATGGGGTGCAGGGAGAGTCCCAGGCTGGGAGCAGGCCCCCGGTGCTGCCCACAGGGGCCTCAGCTCCAGGGGTCCACAATGGAGCGAGGAATGGAGCCTGCCATCTCTGAGACCTGACCCATTCAGGGGTCCTGGGCGCCTGGTCTCAGAAGCTTTGCCCCCTGGGGCAGGGACTCTCTGAGACCAGTCTTCCCATTTTCCTGAGACTGTGACCAGAGGGTACAAAGCTATAGTCGGTGGGACCCATGCCCACCGCAGGGCAGGAAGCTGCTGGGGAAGGAAGATGGTTGAGAAAGAGACGCCCCTCCCATGCCAAGCTTCCCCACAGCTGGGCACTGTGGGGCTGCTCTTTGGGGGCTGGGTCTTGGGAAGCCCAAGCTGCGGCCTCCGAGTTGAGCCGTGCACCCCTCAGAGACCTGCACGGAGCCCTCCGGGGGTGCCTGGCCCCCTAGTCATGGCCCTGCTGGTGGGCAACACCCACGATTAGCACGGGAAGTGCCGTGGGGGGCACCCATGGTGGGGCCTCTGTGAGGTGGGAGAGCAGGAAGGGGACAGGAGGGGCCAGGCCAAGGGTCCCACGCAGTATTGGTGTGTAAGCTCTAAAGGAGAGGCCTGGAGAAGGCAGAGGGAATGCAGAGGTCAGGCTCCGAGGCTTGGGAGGGTTGAGAGCAGGGCTTGGTTTCTATTTTCAAAACTCACTGGGCTCTGGAGACCCTCCCACAGACCCCCGGCCCCCTGCAGCCATGGCTATGAGGAAGCGTGTGTGTGGGGGGGGAGGGGGTTAGACCTGCAGGAGGGCTAGGTGCATGGTGGGGATAGGGGTCTGCTGACCCCCTGCTGAGGGACCCCTGGGGCTGCGGGTGAGGCCTCCCTGGTAAGCCTGGGGTACTGACTGCACCCTACCCCCACCCCAGTCTTCTTTGCGGGCCTTTCTGGCCCACAGTGGTGTGAGCCCATGGCTGTCTCCCTAGGGAAAGGGAGGGTGTTCCTGTAGCACTCGGCCCCCCTGCTGTACCCCCTCCCCCCTCAGTGCAGGCTGCCTCAGCCTCGTGGCAGCTTTTCTGCCAGGAGGAGGCCTTGGGTGCTGGCATGCGACAGCCTGGTTCCTGGCTCTGCTGACGAGTGGAAGCTTCCGTGCCTGAGTGCTAGAGCAGAGTGTCCGCTCTGTCCATGACGACATGAGGGGCAGGGTGAGGCACGCACTTGGCCTGTGGGGGTCTGGTGAAGCTTTCCAAGGCTCTTGGGCAGAAGCTAGGATGCAGAGGAGGCAGGCAGCCTGGGAGAGCTCTGGCTGTGGGCTCATACGGGTCTGGGTGCCTGGCTGGAGCCTTCCACGCCTCAGGAAGGACCTGGCCCTGGGCAGCAGCAGGGTGCGCTCCCACCAGAGGCCCTCTTTTCTAGCCCTGCTGGCTCTGAGAACCCCCAGCCTGACTGTGGGGCATCAGGGAGTGCCTTGGGGTGATCTGAGCTGGGGCTGAAGACCAGGCAGGAGTTTGTCAGGTAGAGATAGTGAGAGGAGGTCAGGGAAGGCTGCATGAGGTGTGCAGCGTGGTGGAGCACCAGCTGGGTAAGGACCTTGAACTTGACCCTGACTATAGTCACCTTTGAGAACCCACCCTCTGCTGTGGCTGGGACAAGGACTCAGAGCCAGAAGGGGGAATGGGAGGGAGGGCCTGGGATGCAGGATCTCACAGGACAACTGGCCTTGGAAAGGGGACAGTGTGGAGGACAACAGGTTGGCTGGGTGGAGATCCCCCTGATGGAGGCCTAGATTGCACTGGGCGGGGGAGACTGGGGACAGACCTCTTTTCCCGCCAACCTGGAGCCCCCGCCAGAACTTTTTCCTCCCTGGGCCTCTGAACAATGGGCCAGTGTGAGGGCGCCTGGGAACAAGTCCGGTCCCCCTGTGGGCCTGCGCTGAGGGGCGCGGACAGGAGCCAGCAGCCGTGAGTCATCTTGTCCAGCGCCCAGGCCCCGGGGTTCCCAAGGCGGAGGAGGAACATGCTGCTCTCAGTTCCTCTGCTGGGGGGTGGAGGGGTAGGGAAGGGGCTGGCCTGATCCTCCTTCCCTCTTTTGCCCCTCTCTCTTGCCTCTTCCTGTGTCCTCTCTCTAGCTCCCTCCCTTCTGGGCCTGTCCCTGTCTCCCTGTTTCTGTTCAGAGGCCCAGGCCTGGGAGTGGCTGCAGCTTGTCTCCACCCTGGCCCTGTCCATGGCAGCCCCCCTCTCTGGCCCTGTGTGCAACCCCAGGAGGTAGCCAGTGAGTGGGCAAGACCCTGCCCAGGTGGGACACCTCCCGAGGCCACTGAGTAAAATGTGACCAAAAGCAGAAGACAGTGCAGTAAGATAAAAAAACTCAGTCAAGGGACACCTGGGTGGCTCAGTTGGTTAAGCGGCTGCCTTCGGCTCAGGTCATGATCCCAGCGTCCTGGGATCGAGTCCCACATCGGGCTCCTTGCTCGGCAAGGAGCCTGCTTCTCCCTCTGCCTCTGCCTGCCACTCTGTCTGCCTGTGCTCGCTCTCTGGCTCTCTCTCTCTCTCTCTGACAAATAAATAAATAAAATCTTAAAAAAAAGCCAAAACAAAACCTCAGTCAAAACTAATCAATAGTGTCAAAGACAAAAGTGGTCTGAAAACAGCTTAAAAACATTAGCATTCAGAATAAAAGGATAACAGCAAGTGGATTAAAACAGAAGACCTCACTGACAAAGGCTACAAAGAGCAGGAGGAAGGAAGGGACTCTTGTGTGGACCCCCGGGGCTGGGTTCTGGCCTGGGGCAGGGGGAGCGAGAGGCCAGAACCCCATTGGACAGATGGTGAACTGGGGTTCCTGGTGAGGGAGGGCTCCAGGGACTCACAGTGGTCAGACCCCCAGTCAGAGGATCCAGATTGGGGGCTATACCTCCTGCCTCCCTGGGCCCTGGTATTCTTTGCCCTGACCCAGGAACCCTGCCCCACTGAAGGGTAAAGGGCTGAGGAGTGCCATGGTTTCCTCCTGTGTGGCAGGAAAGATACTAACGAGATGGGTAGTGGGACAGATGGCAGAGAAGCCGAGGCCGCTGACTGCTGCAGGGTCCCAGCTGTGTCCCTGGTGGCCTAGCCCTAGATGCCTTGGCAAGTGGCTGCCATTGTGGAGGGCTGGTGCCGCTGCCTTGGCCTGGGCCAGGCACACAGCAGGGGTCTGTAGGGTGTGCCCATCATGGCTGACTTCTGGCTTCTTTGAGGAGCAGTGGGGCTGGATCTCTCTGGCCACCTCCTCTACCCCCTTCCAACCATAGCATAAGCTTCATGGCCTCCATATCCCCAGTGTTCCCTTGTCATCTTGCCCTGGTGTTGAGATCTGGGCTAAGCTGAGACGCAGTGCTGAGCCTAGTGCCTATGTTAGGGTCCCTGTGAGCCGTCTTCTTTGGTCCTCAGGGTGCCATTAGTGGCCAGCCCATTTGGGGAATGAGGAAGTGAGGCTTAAGATGTGAAGGGACTTGTACCAAGTCCCCAGTGCAGATAAGTGAAGCCGAGACTGGAACCTAGGCCTGAATGGGACCCTGGCCTGGAAGGTCTCCCGGGGGCATGTCTGAGACCTCATTCACACCCAGATGTGCGGCTGGCCCTGATAAACAGCTCTGCAATGAACCTGCTTTTGTTGCTTCTGTGCGAAGGAGCATGCCTCCTCCTACCTCAACCCCAGGCCCTTTGCACAAGTTGCTTCCTGTCCGTGACACCCTCCATGTGATTTCCTTGCTTGGCTCCTTCATGTGGAAGATTGCTCCCAGGACGCGCGGGCTGATGTGTCACTGTGTCTGGGTGGAATGCTTGTCACAGGAACGTGAGTCACAAGTGGCTGCCTCCCCAGCAGTTGGGAGCCCTGGATGGAGGGTGAGGCCAGCTTGGATCCTGGGGTGAAGGGTGCAGTGTTTACTGGCAGGGGACCCTGACTGTTTCCCTCTGCCCCAGTAGCAGAAGAACTTGGGGGCTGGGGTAATGCTACATAGAGGAGGGACCAGACCCTGTGACTGCCACCCAGCCCAGCCTAGCCCAGTGATGGACAACAACGGCGATCTTCTGGTCCTTCCTGGTGTTTTCTTAGCTCTCCAGTGGGGTTCCTTTATGGCTCTGTAGGAGACCCTCTTTCTAACGGAGATACTATTCCCAGAATACCTAACTGCCTTCATTGGAACCTCTGCTGGAGTGTGGACCTGTCTGTCCACACAGCCCTAGCACGGAGTGCCTGGCCTCAGCCCTGCTTGCACTTCTCAGCCCGGCAGCTCTTGGGACAGCCCCGTTCCCTGTGGAGACTCTGAGGCCTTGGGCTCTGCTTCTTAACAGACCTCGTTCTTAGGTGAGCTCCAGACCCCTCCCGCTGTGGGAACTGGCAACGGTGAGCAGGGCTGAGGGTGGGACCTTGTGGCTGAGTGTCTCCTGGCTGGGCTCCCCTGGGCCTTGGACGTGAGTTGAAAAGAAGCAAACTCGTAGCCCTCAAGGACAGGTCCCACAAGGACCTGCACCCCACATCTGTCCCAGCCCGTGTCCTGCAGCCTCCTGCCGAGAGCCCTGATGCTGCCTAGAGCCCTAGCTCTCTTCCAGTTGCCCTCTGGGCTGGTGCATTTTCTGCCCAGGTGGGACCCACTGTTCTTCCTGGGAGGAGGCTCTGGGGCTCCTGCTCCTCTGTCCCCTTAGAGCTAGCCTGGGCAGGAAGTGCCAGGCTGTGTGGTGTGGGTCCCATGGGCAGCACCAGCTGGGTGGCCACAATGAGTCTGGCTTAGCCTCTACTTCCTCACGAGGGAGAGCAGGGCAGTGTTTACCCTTGAGCAGCTGGGGACCAAGTGGGCTGTGGAGCTGACGCATCGGTGCTGGGTGGACATTCTAGGCCCCTGTCCTGGCCCATTGGCTTGGCCTTCTATAACAAGAGGGGACTACAGGAAGGAAAGCATCCCAGCCTTAATGACCCCCGCCTTGGCCTCAGCAAGTGGGGTGTCTGTCCCCACGGGATGTGCGTGTGGGAGAGTGTCCCCAGGAGGCTCGGTTCCTAAGGAGGCCAGCCTGAGGCTGGGAGCAGGAGCCAGGCCCTGTCTGGCTAGGGAGGCAGGCTAGCTTCCAGCACCAGAACCATCTTCTGGAGCCTTCTCCACCCCGCAGCAGGGCTTCTCACTTAGTGTAGAGAGTCAGTGTGGCATGACCTGAGCACCATGGCCCGGGAAGGCCAGAGGTGGAGCAGGCTAGGTTTGGGGAAGTCTTACTCTCTGTTGGTTCCTCATCTGGCCAGAGGTTAGCTTGTGTCTGACCTCAGAGGAGATGATCTCTCTCTTTCCGTGTCTCCTGACAGAAGTGCTCTGCAGGTCTCCTGGCCAACCACATCCCCTTGACCCCTGGGAGGGCAGCGGTGGCACTGGGCAGCCTTACCTGCCTCAGCGTGGCCCAGCGGGTTCTCGGGGTGTGAGGGGGCATGGTCTGGCCCCATGTCTGCCTTGTCAGGGATGGGCACCAGGTTGGGAGAAGTCCCTCTGGGAGGGGTCCAGACCCTGTTTGGTGGGCGCCGAAACACCCATACTGGGCATCTGTCATGTAGCCAGAGGCCCCCCGGCGTGCTTGAGACAAGACGAAGGGTTTAATTCAGCAGATGAGCCCTTGAACTAGGTGCATGGAGACTCAGGGGCCCCTAACCAGTCAGGGTGGGTTTGCAGGCGTTCATACAGAGAGACCCGCCCCCCCGCCCCCCGCCCTGCCTGCTTTGTGCCAGGCACCTCACAGGAGATGAACACAGGGAGGGGCTGTCCTTGCCAGCTGCTGGAGAGAGAGAGGAAGGGAAGGGCAGTCTCCCCTGGGCACTGGGCAGGGGTCCCAGTGTAGCCAGAGGCCTGAGAGAGAGAGAGAGAGAGAGAGAGAGTGTGTATGTGTGTGTGTGTGTGTGTGTGTTCCCACCACTATAGGAGTGCGACTGGGAATGGGGCCAGAGGTGGGCAAGGAGTCTGGAGTGCTCAAGGATCCAGATCTGTTGGGGCGGGGTGGGGAGGTATCACCCAGCTCTGAGTAGGACAGTTGGACAGAATGCTCTCCTTTCCAGCATGACCATGCTGACGGAGTTGCCAGCAAAAGGCCAGCGACCAGAGGCCCCTGGAGTGTCTCTCCTCACCAGCCATGCCAGGTGGTCCTCGGGACAACACCGCACCAGAGCCATCAGCCCCACTCCTCAGAGGAAGTGGAGGCTCAGAGTGGGCCACAAGTTTCGGAGTCCCTAGGGACACCTATACAGTCTCTGCTGTGCTCTCCTGCCTCCCCGGGGTTGCGGGGCAGCCCAGGAGCCCCTGGCGTGGGCAGGACTGAGGGCCTGTCTTGGGGGTAGCACTCCTGGGACAAGGCTGACGAGAGGCAGGCAGCCTCTGCGGGCAGCAGGCCGGGAACTTGGTGGGGGCGGGGGGACAGGGCCCACACATCAGCGCTCTGGAGAATTTTTTCTCAAGTGATTAAAAGGTGCAAACTTGTCCTTGTTTTGATGAACTGAAGTGTGAATCCTGACCCGCCTCTGCTGGCTCTCAGTCTGAGGCAGGAGTGTGGCTTTGGCCAGAGACAACGCCAGTTAGCACTTCTCCCAGACCCAGCCTGCCCCTTACTGTGCCCACCGTGCCCGCTGCCCAGCTTGGGAATGTTGGCAGGAGGCAGACACACCTGGCCTGGGAGAGGACAACTCCGGGGTGCTGCGGGGTCTTCTCTGGGGACACAGCTTGGGCGCCAAGTGTCCCAGAGCAGAAACCACAGCCCTGCCCCTAGCTTGGCCCAGAAGCCCAGCGCCCATATGGGCAGCTAGGCACAGGGCCTCTTTCTGTCCTTCCTTTCATTTCCTTTGCCCTTGGACACACGAGTGGCTGGGCTGCTTCCTGCCTCTACCTTGGGTAGAGAAACTGAGGCTGAGAAACAAAGCATCTTATTTTGAGATCTTGAGGTTTTCCCCAGTATGGTTGCCAGTTTCTCTTGGGCTGAGAAACTCCTGGGGCCTTCTAGACCTGAGCACACCACTTTCTTTCTGGGGACACTGGCAGGCTCCGATTGGTGACTTGCTCTGCGTTTCACAGTCTTCGGTCTTGAACACCGGCTGCTTGCCAGCCGGCGGTCATCTCCCCAAGGAGAGGTCCTGGGCACAGGTGGGCCTCGGCTGTAGCCTACCCTGGACATCGGTTCTCGTCGAGGGTCCAATTAGCTCTGGGTCACAGTTCTTCACTCTGGCTCTGAGGGATGGTCTAGGCATGTGCTAGTTAGACCACGTCGGGGCGATGGCCCTGTGGGTAGACGTGACTTTGAACCTATCGGTCCATCCATCTGTTTTTTGGGCCTGCCGTGGGCCAGGCACCAACCTGGCTCTGGGGATGTGGTGGGAGCCAGGCTGATGGGGAGGGCTGGGGACATCCATGGGAGGGGCATAACGTTATGCCACTGATGTGGAGATTTCAAAGGGTGTGCTGTTCTAGGTGGTTCTGTTTTCAAAGGATGAGGGAGCATTAGTCTGTGAGTGGAAGAGATTGCACATACTGGGAATGGGGCATTAAGGTCCAAAGGCCCGGGATAGGAAGCAGGGCTGGACCCCAAGTACTTGGACATGTGCCAAGGAAGGGCTGGGCAGGGGTGTGGGCCAGAGGCTGAGGCAGGAGTGGGCTTAGCAAATCTCATAGGTGGGAGCTGGAGGTGGCATCCAGTCCTGTGCTTGGGGAGGGTGGGGGTGAGGCAGGGGAATCCTGCCTGGAGGAGGGCAACCAGCTGGATGCCCAAGGCGGGGGAGGGGGGCGGGGGTGGGACTCTCCCCAGACTGGGTCTCACCCTGCAGGACACACCCAGGACTTGAGATGAAGTTGGTTCTGGGAAAGGACTTTTTTGAGAGGAGGGGGGGTCCTGATGTGTAATAGTTTCCTAGGGCTGCCCTAACAAAGTCCCACACCTGGGGGCTTCAAACGACAGACATTTACTCTCCCAGAGTCCTGGAGCCCCAAAGTCACCAGGACCACGCTGTCTCCCCAGGCTCTGCAGGAGGGCCCTTCCTTCCTTGCCGTTTCCATCTCCTGGTAGCTGTGGACGTCTGCGTCTGCATCTGCGACGTCTCTGGCTTATGCCCCCCTCGCCTCAGTCTGCCCCTCGGGCTTCATATGATCTTCTCTATCTGCTCTTCTCAGAAGGACACATGCCGTTGGATTGAGGGCACTTCTGGCTAATCCAGGATGAGATCCTTAATGACATACACAAAGGTCCCTTTTCCAAATAAGGCCACATTCATAGTTTCTGGGGGCTAAGACTTCAACACAGCTCTTTGGGGACCCGCACGTAGCCCATTACACCAGGTGACCCCAGCAGGGCCCTGCCCTCTACACCACCCACTCCGTCCACCTGATACACTATCGTGGCTGCCTTCTCTGGAAGGCAGCTTTCAGCCCCAGGTACGGAGAGAAGGGAGAGGCCAGAGAAAGGAGTGGGTGTGTGGCTGGGGGGTCCTAGGGCTGGCTCTGGGCAGACCCAGGCCCTGTAGGGGGAGCTGATATGAAGCATCTTATTTTGAGATCTTGAGGTTTTCCCCAGTATGGTTGCCAGCCACCGTTCCCTGAGCCCAGCAGGCCCTCCTCGACACCTTCAGTGCCTGAACTGCCCCTGCAGGTGGCAGGCGGGCCCCAGGGTGAGCACGGGGGCCCAGGGTGCCTACAGGAGAGCCGGGGCTAGGGTTCCCGGGGACGTGGTCCCATTCCTCGCACCTCTATTGTCTGAGGTCAGCCTGGCCGGTGCCATCCTCCCGAACGGCCATATCCTCGTGAGCAGTGCGGGTCTGGCCCCGTCCTCCTGAACAGTCATGTCCTCGTGAGCAGTGTGGGTGCAGCGAGGACCAGCCTCGTGGCCGTGAGCACAGCACTGAGGCCGACTCCATGCCCAGCTGCAGAGGGGCTGTGGTGTTGGGTATTGGCCTGGCCCCTGAGCAGACTGAGGACCCCAGGAAACCAGACTGAAAGTTCTCCCTCTCTCTTCCTTTTTCAGGCTGACCCTTGGCCCCTGCCTGGTCCTGTTGGCTGGCTCCCACCCACCGTGGTAAGTCCCAAGTCTGGGGAGGTGGAGGGGTCCCGAAGACAGCACTTTGAGGGGCTTGCCCTTGGGAGGGGAGGAGCTGCAATTTAGGGAGGGCGGGGAAGAAGACAGAGCCATCTGATTCGGGGACCCCAGCCCTGCCCCAGCCCCACTCATGTTGCTGCTTGGATGCTGGTATGGGATCAGTTCCATGGCTGTTTCTACACCCTATAAAAGGTCATGGCGCTGCCATTAGTGGAGAGCGTTCTGTTTTCAGGAATACAGACGATAGCGTGATTTGCTGCAAGGTCAAGTGCTGCCTCAGGAGGTAGGAGGGCAGGCGGGGAAACTGAGGCCCAGGGAAGAGGTGGAGCAACCCAGAATTCTGACCTCAGGCTCCCATAGGGAAACTAAGGCTGGAGAAGGGGCCAACATGGGTCTGACCCCCATGGGGATGCCAGCTGCTGCACTGAACTCAGGCCTTCTCATCCATCCCTCCTTCTGTCCAGGGAAGGCCAGTACATCCCAGGGAGAGCTGGCTGGCTCCCAGTTCTTGTCCTGGCCAGTTCTCACCCCCATGCCTGTCCCCCAGCCTCCCTGGGCCTCAGCAACCTTGTTGCCCACCCTGGATTGCTCTGAGTCCTTGTCCTATCTTTGACTTCCTCCTCCCAGTCCCTCCCAGCAAACTTCACCTCCTCTGTCAGACCTGCCTGCCCCCCCGGAGTCATCCCCTGATCTACCTGCTGGGCCTGCCACTGTCCCTCCACCCCATTGCCCTTAGAGGCCCCCACTCCAGCCCAGAACTGCCGCCCTGCCTTGTCCTGGCTGGATCATGACCCAGGGGCTTCTCACCTGCTACTTTATCTCAACTCTCAGCACCCATTGCACAGACGGAGAAACAGCCTCAGAGGGGCTAAGTAGGATCCGGCCGGCACAGGATAGAGGTAGCTGAGTGTCCAGTGTGTCTTGCTCTGAGGTCCTCTCTCCTCCCTGGGCAGACTGCAAAGCGGAACAAGGGGAAGAAGCCCACCTCTAAGCCTCTGTCTGTCATGGCCACCAGTGGGCACTGAGGCTGACTCAGGCATGGGGAGGCTAGGGTGGCTGTGCCCAGCCACAAAGCCTAAGTTCCCTACCCTCCAAGAGATAGCAGGCAGTCTGTGACCCCCCAAACTGGGCCCTGGGGGCATGATGGCCTTGGCAGGGGTCTGGATCTGTGGACAAAGTGGGAACGGAGGCCCCCCCAGCCCGGGAGCTGCCCTCCACCGGAGCCCCAGTGACAACTATGCGGGGGATGGCCAGGTGCCAACATGGTCGATCGTGCAGGGCACATCCCAGGAAGCTTAGTGGATGAGACAGTTAGTGACTCCCTGGGGACCCGTGGTCTGGCCTCTCTAACCCTCAGATCCTGCTGTGCGTTTCATCGCAGAGTGCCCCTTCCTTTGGCCTCCTGTCCTTTGTGGGCTCCCAGCTCTGGAGAGGAGAGGCAGGGGATGTGGGGGCTCAGCACCAAACAGCCCAGCCTTGCCCCCCTGCTCCCTTTCTTGGCTATGGGTCTGGGCAGGGGAGGAACCCCGCCTTGGTGGGGCAGCGTTGGCCTGGGACAGGCCCAAGTGGGACCTGGGGCAGGTCCTGACACTGGTGGAGCCACAGAGAGGGGTGATCACTAGAGGCATGTGAGCTCAGTTCTGCACAGAGGCTGTGCCAGGCAGGAGAGTGGAATTGGCCTGTGGAAGAGGAAGGAGGGAGGGTGAAGGGAGATGCTGCGCCTACGCTGGGAACCTAGTTCCTCAGTCCGATGTTGGTGTCAAAGGGCAGAGATGTGGGGGGAGTGAGCTCCCTGCGTGGGGTGTGAGCACTGGCTTCTTGGTGGGGGGAAGGGCTTCTGGGGCCAAGGAGACAGAGTCTGACCCCTCTGGCTGTGAAGGGGCTTTGGGGGTTTGCTGGAGAGAAGCCGAGGTGGCCATGGGAGTGTGTATGCTGGAGGACCAGCAGGGAGCTTCCTCCCAGGGCACCCTGGGACCTGGGGCACTGGGTCTCTGACCCCATATGGGATGGGAGAAGGGTTGGCTAAACCCCAGCAGGGCAAGGTGCAGCCCTGGGTCTCAGCTGGGCCTTGGGACCTTAGAGGGTAGAAGGCAGGAAGTGCTGGCTAGCTGGGGCTGTCGGGAGGACCCAGCAACAGGAAGTGTTGCATAGGGAGGAAGCCCGGTCAGCCGCAGGCCCCAGAGGTAGCGGGCGGCTGTCAGCAGGAGGGAGCTGTGGACCTGGGCAGTGCTCAGGGACATGTCAGGGCATCAGGCCTCCCCTGCCTGGGGGAGGCAGGTTGCCAATCTGCCCTGTGACCCCTGAGTCCCATGGCCTCCTGGGGCCTCAGGACACCTGCCCCTAGCCCGTCCACGGACAGGAGCAGAGCCATGTGCCGGCTCACTGCCTTCAGGTTAGTGGGGCGGCCCACGGACTGGGGGCTTGGGAGGTGGTCCTGGCCCCGTGTTTCCAGTATGGCCTGGGAGGCTGAGCTCTGGACTCCAGAGCTGACAGGCTCCGAGGAGAGCCCTGAGAGCCGGGTGGGGCACAGTGGGAGCCCCACTGCCCCCCACCATGGGCTGCTCAGCCTGCAGCTGGCAGGAAGCTGGGGGCCCGGGTTGGGGTACGCCTTCCTATTGTATATGCTGGCAGGCTGGCCTAGCCTTTGGGTCCTGTGTGCGTACACATTGAGTGCGTGCGTGTGCCCGGTGTGGGGGGGTGTGAGTGTGTATGTGTGCACATACGCTTGGGGGTCTAGCAGGGAGATGAAGGGCTGGGGGGCCTCTCCTCATGAGGCCCAGTTCATGCCCCTTCCCTCCGGCATGGCTGGCCATCAGCTTCCAGCCTCTGTAGGAGATTTTTGGTTTTGATTCTCTTATGGAGAAAGATTCTGGGAAGACAAAGGCAGGGAACTGAGAGGGGAGAATGGATGGGCTATGTGTGTGGTGCTGTGAGCCCACTGGCCCCTAGGGCCTGCCGGGTGCCAGGCTGGGGAATGCCTGTCCCTGGCAAGCCCCCCCCCCCACCTCCCAGTGTTTACTGACTGCGTAACTTTGGGTGAGTTACTCAGTCTTCCAGGCCCTCGATGTCTTCATCAGTGGTGTGGGGGTGATGCTGACGCACACATCAGGGGGTGTTGGCATGATGACATGAGCTGATCCGTGAGAAGCACCGAGCCTGGCCTATAGTGAGTGCCTGGTGCACTTCTCCCAGCCCTGCTGTTCTAGTCTATAAAGTAGGACTAAAGCACCGGGCCTGTGGGACATAAGGACCTGGCAGGTGGGACTTGGCCCTGGCCCATGCAGGGCTGGGTGGCGGCAGTGATGTTTCTGACCTGTGCTGGGGCTGCCAGCCCAGGGCTGGGGGGCACTCAGCAAGGGTCTCGTTAGCCTCTGGAGGCCAGGTGTGTGCGTCTGCTTACGAGGGAGTGAATGAGTGTGTACCAGTGGGAGTCCATAGATATGAGTGTGAGTACATAGTGTGCTTGAGTGTGTGTGGATGAGTGTATGTCTAAGAACAGGTGTGCGTGAACACGTGTCCAAGTGTGTGTATATGTGCCTGTGCATGAGTGTGTACATGTGTGTATATGTCTGTGTGTGTATAGGTATGCATGAGTTTGAGTGTTTATGTATGTGCATATGTGTCTGCTTGTATGTGTGTCTGTGTGTGTCTGCGTTTGAGTGTGTACGTGTGCGTGCATGTGTGTCTGTGTGTGTACGTGTGCACGTATCGGTCTGCGTGTGAGTGTGTGCGTGTGCGTGTGTGTCTGCGTGTGCATGTGTGTGCGTGCGTGTGGCTGCATACATTCGGGGACCCCCAGCCCCACTATGCCCTGCAGTTCCGGGACCGGTCTGGTCACCACTGACAGGAACCCTGACTGTGGTCACACGAAGCGCCAGCTCCCTCACCACGGCCCAGGCTGTGTCTGCAGGTGTGAAGGAGGAGAGCCATGGGAGCTCGGCCTCCAGGTCCCCTGCTCAGCTCTCGTGCACAGGCTCACACCGTGCACACTCATGCACGTGCTGGTGCGCACACTATACCCTGCACGTGGGCCGTGTGGGTCCCACGCACAGCCTATCTGAGCACACTGCCTGCAACTCTGACAGGGTGTGGAGCTTCAGGGCACATGCGGGCCAGGTGGGGGGTGACCACACACTCTGGGGCTTACAGCCACATGGAGGGGTGTGTGTGTGGATGAGTGTATGTCTAAGAACAGGTGTTCTTAGACAATTGGTGGAACTCAATGAGGGCTGTCTCTGTGGGCCAGCGCAGTGTTCACCCACCTGCTCGCCCACCTCCCTACGCCTCAGGCCTCCGGGCACCCGGACTAACCTCAGCTTGAAGAAAAGGTCCCAGGTGAGCGAGGAGCAGAGACCAGAGAGTGCCCGAGGGTCTGCCGTCCCTAGTACACACCCTGCGCACAAAGACCTCGTGCCTTCTGGAAGGCCCCACGGAGCCCAGCAGCCACTACCGTGCCGGCTACCTTACCGCTGACCTTCGTGTCATCAGAATCCTGCCCCAGAAGGCTCCTGTGAGCTGCAGGGAACAGAGCCACTCCCAGCAGCCAGCTCACTGGGCGGCCTCGGTCCCCTCCTCCCTAGAGACAGATGCCCTGAGGGGTGTTGGGCCGCTGTGAGGACAGGGCTCTCTGTGCCCACTGTAAATGAGGGGAAGCAGAGGCTCCCTGGAGGACAGGCTTGGTGGGATTTGAACCCAGGCCTGGAGCACTCTCCTCTGACAGGTCCCACCCAGGGGGGCTCAGCAGACACTGCCCCCTCCCCCGGAAGCACACTAAGGGGCCCCCACTGCTGTGTCTGTCCCTGCAGAAGAAGGGACTGACGCTTCCTGCTGATGAGCCCAGGGGATGAGTGAGTGGACTTTGACCATAAGGGTGCTGGGCGACACCACGAGCCTAGAGGGAGGTGGCCAGGGAGACCAGGCTGGCCAGGAGTGTGGGTGTTTCTTGGGGACTCCCCTCAATTTTCCCAGGCACCAATGGAGCTGGAGTCTTTGAGCTGGACTGAAAGTCCCCAAAAGCTGTGTGGTCACCTTGGCCAACATGGCCCGTCATCACCCCTACCCTCAGCCACCATTTCCTTCCCTTTTCTGTTCCAGCCCGGCCTGGCACTCGGCTCTTGGTCAAGTGCCAGACCAGCTCATGCACTGGTGCAGGGCAGAGCTGGGTGGGGCAGGAGGCTTTAGGGACATCAGGATGGGTTTTCCCTCAGATGGTCTGTCCTCTGGAGAGGAGCTGAGGATATTGGCATCTGTCCCTGAAACAAGGACATTCCTAGGAGAGGTAATGGTGAGCACAGCCTAATTCTGTCACCACCCACCCTCCCCACCCAACGTCCAGCTGGCCACCCAAGAGCCCTCATCCTGCCCACAGAGAGACTGCGTTCAGGCAAGAGTGAGGCTCTCACGGGCCTATACTTGCCTGGCCCCTGAGCTAAGCCAGAGTGGGGCTCTAAATTCCCATAGCTCCTCCCCTCCAATTTCTCCCAGGTGCAGTGCAAGGAGGAGTGGGTTCCATCCATTCACACTGCAGCTGCCGCTGCCCCAATAGACACCAGGTCTCCTTACGGATTGGGGAGGATGCAGTATGGGGGGAGAGGGCTACATTTTGGCTTTCTGTGCCTTCCCGGCAAGTGCAGTCCCTACCACCCACTATTGTCAACATTCTGTGCCTCCTTTGGAGTTCCCTGGATGCCCCTCTGTGCTGGGCCTGAGCTGGTGAGGATGGGGGACAGTGACAAGCTAGTGTGGTCAGTGTTACCTGGGGGGAGGGCTGTGTTAGCCCCATGGAGGGACATAGGAACCCCTAGAGGTCAGGGAAAACCACCTGAAAGAGGGGACACTTGAGCTAACCCTCATTTCATTTTTGGATTGTTCACTGCTAGTATCATAGAAGTATGAGTGGTTTTTGTGTATTGATCTTCCTGCTAGCACGTTTAATAGTTCTAATCACTTTTTAGTAGGTTCCCTGGTATTTTTTCTATATGTAATCATCTAAGTTGTGAGTAGTCTTACTTCTTCATTTCCAACCTGGAAATGACCTTTTATTTCTTTTTCTTGCCCAATTGCCTTGGCCAGCAGCTCTGGTACAAGTTGGATAGAAGCAGCAAGAGCAGAGTTTTCCTTGTCCCTGCTCTTAGGGGAAAGATTTCAGTCTTTAACCATCGAAGATGATGTTGACTGTGGGCTTTTCATAAACACCCTTTTACCATGTTGGGGAAGTTTTCCCCTATTCCTAGTTTTTTGAGTGTTGTTCCTAGCAGGAGAGATTCTCAGATTTTGTCAAATGCTTTTTCTCTGTCTGTTGAAATAATTGTATGGTTTGTCTTTTTTTTTTCCTTTTTGGTATGATGTATTATAATCATTGAATTTTAAGTGTTAACCTTGTGTTCCTGGGATAGAGCACACTTAGCATGGTGTAGAATCCTTTTTACAAGTGCTGAATTCAATTTGCTAGTATTTTGGTGAGCATTTTTTAGAGGAGGGAGGGAAAGAAGGAGAAGGGGCAGAGAGAGAGAGAGAACGCTAAGCAGGCTCCATGTCCAGTGCAGAGCCTGACATGTGGCTCAATCTCACAACCATGAGATCATGACCTGAGCTGAAATCAAGAGTCTGACACTTAACTGACTGAGCTTTCAGGAGACCCTTGGAGAGGATTTTGGTGTCTACAATCATGAGGGTTATTGGTCTGTCGTTTTCTTGTGTTGTCTTTGGTTTTGGTATCAAGGTAATGCTGGCCTTATAGAGTGAGTTCCTTCCTCTTCTGTTTTTGGAGGAGTTAACTATGAGTTGGTGTTCATTTGGACCAATTTTTGGAGGCTAAATTAGTTTAGTTGCCCCCTAAAGGCACTGGAAGGCACTGCAGGCAGTGGAAACGGAGCTGTAGCCAGGAGGTAGTGCTTGGTGATTCTTGGTCTTGGGTTTAGGAGCCATGGGGTCTGGATGGCACTGGTCCGTGGGAGGTGGAGGGCAGGAGGAGAGCCCTCTGGGAAAGCTCCATGGGGGTTGGATCTGGAAAGGCCAAGTGCACCTGATGAAGCCCTGGAGACCTGGAACAGAGGTGATGGGAATGGCATGTGTGGGTGGGGGAGAACATGCTGAGTGGAGGTGATGGGGAGAGAATGGAAGGAGGAAACTGAGACAAGGGGTGGTGGGTTACTGCCCAGAGGTGGTGGGGAGGTGGACAAGCAGTGGGGCTGGAAGGAGCAGGAGGAGGCAGTGGCCCTGAGTATGCTGCCAGGGGAGGGATTGGCAAGGGCACTGGGAGCAGAGGCACACAGCTGGGACAGAGCCTCTCCCTGCAGTGGCAGGTGGCACCCAGAGCCAGCCTGAAGTGGAGGCGGGGAAACCAGGAACCAGTGCTGCACACAGCTGCACAGCTGCACAGCTGCCATGGAAGCACAGAGCCCCTGCCCCAGCTGGCCCAGCTGACCCGCAGCCTGTATGCAGGAGGGAGATAGAAGAGGCAGAATGCTTGGGGGGCCAGCAAGGCCATCACCTACCTTTGGCCAGCCTGGGGGTCTCCTGGGAGAGGAGCCCACATCTACAGAACAGGTGGGAATTGCCAAGGACTGGACGTCTGTCTGGCTCCTGCAGGGAACCCCAGGGGGGCGGAGACCGGTGGCGGCAGATGGGTGAACCTTCTGAGAGGACCCACAGACCCAGCCAGAGCCCCAGTGGCCCCCAGCCGAACCAGCTTCACCCCGGCCACAACCCGGTTTGCGGAGGCGCAGATGGAGGCCCAGGGAAGACGAGCCCCTCTCCCGAAGCGGCTGGCCAGCCGGGGAGCCTGGCGGGCTCGGGGACGCACTCAGACGTCCGCTTCGCGCCCCGGAGCCGCTGGGGAAACTGAGGCCCCGCGCGATGGGAGGGAGCGGTCCGCGGTGGGGCGCGGAGCGCCGGGTCTCCACCTGCAGCGCCTGCCCCGCCCGCGAGGGGAGGAGCCGGCGGCCGGGAGGGGGGGCGGGGGGCGCGGGGGCTGCGGCGGCGGGGCGCGCGGCATGGCGGGCGTGGGGCGCGGGCGGCCGGGCTGGGGTGGGCGGGAGGCGGGCGCGAGGGGGGCCGGCCCGGGGCAGTGTAGCTGCGCGCAGGGGCGGCGGGTCGCCGCGTGGACGCCGTGAGTACCGAGCCCGGAGCGCGAGCCCGCTTCTTGGGGGAACAAAGGCGGGCGTGGGCCGCGCGGGGCGCGGGGGTTCCGTCCCGGGCAGCAGGCTCCGGGGGGCCGGGGCCGAGCCTTTGTTCCGAGCCTCGGCTGTGGGCGGGGGCCCGGCCCGGGGTTGGTTGGTGCGCGCGGAGCCGGAGGGGGCAGCCCGGGCCCTGGAGAGGTGAGCCTTTCGCGGAGGATGCTGGCTCGCCCGCAGCCCAGTGGCTTTCTTTGTGTGTGTGTGTTTTGGGGAACAGGGTCTGTAGTGGCAGGAGCCCCAGGGGACAGGGCCTCTAGGTCTGACCCTGGCTGCAACACTGGTGGCTCAGTGGGACACGGACCACACGCCCGGTTGACGCTCCGAGTCCACTGGGCCCCAGGAAGGACCAGGCACCAGGGTCAGTGGGGGCAGGCACTGGAGAAATAGTGCCTCCGGGCGTGGTTGGGGGGTAGTCTTGAATATGAGTAGGCATTCAGATGATCCCAGGGTCCTGGGATAGAGTCCCACATCGGGCTCCTTGTCCAGCGGGGAGCCTGCTTCTCTCTCTGCCTCTGCCTGGCACTCTGCCTGCTTGTGCTCGCTCTGACAAATAAATAAATAAAATCTTTTTAAAAAAAGAAGAGAGGACAGTGAAGCCGGGTCTTGAAGGATGAATAGGAGTTCATGTGAGAAGGGGGAGTGGTCAGGCATGCCAGGCAGAGGCCAGGGTGGGAAAGAGCCTGGCATGTTTCAGGGAGAACGGCTAGGATGAGCAGGAGGCTGGATAGGGAGCGGGGGAAACAGGGAACAAGGTGGATACCAGTCAACCCACCAGAAGGTCATCGTGGTTACTGCCAACAAGCATGTGCTGTATGCCAGGCTGTGTCCACTCTTGTGTCCCCATTTTACAGCTCCAACAACTATGGCCTAGGGATCCCCTAGAGAGCTGAGCCAGGGTGGGAACTAGAGACTCAGGGCTACCTGCTTTCCTGCTTCCTGGTCTTAGGGCCTTAAGAAAGGGATGGACAGAAGCTGGCTAAAGGCAGGGAGGAGGGGCATCTGGGTGGCTCAGTGGGTTAAAGCCTCTGCCTTCGGCTCAGGTCATGATCCCAGGGTCCTGGGATCAAGCCCCACATCAGGCTCTCTGGTCAGCAGAGAGCCTGCTTCCCCTCCTTCTCTTTTTGCCTGCCTCTTTGCCTGCTTGTGATCTCTGTCAAATAAATAAATAAATAATCTTTAAAAAAATAAAAAGGCAGGCAGGAGTGGAGAGTAGGGCATTTGGAGCCATGTCCTTCATCCCTTCTCTGCTAAGGGGCAGAGATGATGGAGAGGATGCCCATGGCCTGCCCCGGCCCCTGTACCTTTTTAAAGCCGTTATAGTCACCTCCCCCTGGAAGCCCTCTCTGACAGGTTCCATCATAGGCTGACCTGGCACACAGACTTGGGGTGGTTATGGCATCAGGCCTGACTTACCTGGGCCAATGGTTTTATTTATTTATTTATTTGACAGAGAGAGAGAGAGAGAGAGAGATCACAAGTAGGCAGAGAGGCAGGCAGAGAAGGGGGAAGCAGGCGAGGAGCGGAGAGCCTGACGCAGGGCTCCATCCCAGGACCCTGAGATCATGACCTGAGCTGAAGGCAGAGGCTTAACCCACTGAGCCACCCAGGCACCCCAGGCCAATGGTTTCTTGAATTTATTCACTGCTATCCCCTAGCTTGCCTCCCTGTGGGGCTGTTAGTTCGGCAGGTGTGTGCTGAGTGAACCAACGATAATGAAGGAACACGCCCCGTTCTCAGTGTCTCTGGGGCTCAGGTGTGTGGCCAGATAGGCCAGGTGCTGACCAAGTGGACCAGGTGGCCCTTTCTTTCCCTGGGGTCCCACCTGGAAGCTGGGGGCTTTCCGCAGGTTCCCTATCCCTTGCTGCCTCGACTCTTTAGGCTGTTTCCAGGATCTTGGTGGTGTATCCCCCCAGCCAAGCCATCTAATGTCCCCCAGTCCTGGCTGAGACATGTCTCCTCCTTTTTTTGCAGCTTCATGGCGGCGGAGGAGATGCATTGGCCCATCCCCATGAAGGCCATTGGTGCCCAGAACTTGCTAACCATGCCTGGGGGCGTGGCTAAGGCTGGCTACCTGCACAAGAAGGGTGGGACCCAGCTGCAGTTGCTCAAATGTGAGTCCTCTGGGTGGCAGGGAGCATGATGGGAGGGTATGGGAATGGGCCTGAGCCCCAGCCCTGTGGCCCCACTGCCCTGTTGGACCTCTGTGGGCAAGCAACCTGTCTCTCTGAGCCTCTGCCCAGACATGGTAGGCCCTCCATTGTTTTCCTTCCCTGCATGGTAGCCAGTACCCCCTGGGGGACCTGAGTCAGCCTCCTCATTCCCCAGGACTGTGGGATGACTTGGGGTGCTACTGCAAAATGGAGATAGGATGGGCATTTGGTACATGGTGCTTCATCTGCACCAGGGGCTGGGGGCCTTCCGTGGCCTGGTGGGTATGGCCTTGTGCCATCCCATGGGTGTTCAGTGAGTTGGTTGGTTACTTGATCCAGCTGCATGAGGCCAAAGCTCTGGTCCCTAGGACAGCAGGTTGGCAGAGAGTGGGGGCCCCCAGGTCTGGGAGATGCCCAGTTGTCAGGACATTGAAGGTCAAAGAGCATCAGGGCTTTGCCTGTCGCTCTGACCATGCATGAGCTCCCCATGCTATGACTTCTGGCCCTGGCTTTGTGCTTCGGTGGGCCAGCCTAGGTGATCAGGGTCTCCCCCTGCTATGGGTGTGGCCAGGCCTGCCTTGGAGGGTGGTGCTCTGGGGCCTGTCATTCTGCCTGTGGGTAGCCCAGCTCCCTTCCCTTCCCTTTAGTGGGTTCAAAGGCAGGAGGACTGCCCTGAGCCACCCAGGGCCTCTGGGATAGCTGCCCCGTGGGGTCTGCCCAGCAGCCCCCCAAGGCTCACCTCAGCCCTCGCCATGCCTCCCTCAGGGCCGCTGCGCTTTGTCATCATTCACAAGCGGTGCATCTACTACTTCAAGAGCAGCACGTCTGCCTCCCCGCAGGGCGCCTTCTCTCTTAGTGGCTACAACCGGTAAGTTCCCCGTAAGTTCCCAGTAAGTGCCTGCTGCCTGCCATGCCCACCGGGCCCTGGCCAGGCCTGTCCCTCGGTCCTGCCCACGCCTGTGGCCTGTGGCAGGCTGTCTTGAGATGGCTCCCACCCTACCCTTTGGATCCTGTCCAGCCTCTCCCACTTGCTCTCAGTCTCCTGGGGGCCTTTGCAGAGGACCTGGGGCCAGGCCGGGGGCTTCCTGCGCTCTTCTCAGCAGATCTTCCTGGGTCCCCATTCAGCTTCCACTCCCCCTCCCTGCTCACCCAGCGCCTCTCCTACCCTAGCCTCCTTCCAAGGCACCAGGAACATACTTCACTCTGAGCCCTGCCTCAGGCCTCCCTGGCTTCGGGGCCTCCCAGGCTAGACCCAACTCCTTCTTTACATGAACGGGCCGGGGGCTGGGTCCATCCCACAAGTGCTTCTGTGCGAATGGGCAGGTGGGCGCTGGGCTAGAGCCTTCTAGATAGGATGGGGAATGCTGGCAAGGGAGACCTTATTAGCCCCACTTGGGCCCACCCCACAGCATCAGGGGCCTGCAGAACGGGTAAAGTGTGACTCCTAGGCTCTGGGTCTTAGTGTCACAGCATGGACCCAGCTCTCTGGGGCATGAGGTCGGTGCTTCCCAGCTCCCTAGGAGGGCCCAGCCCCTCCTGTCTCTGAGCACCTAAAGGTCCCATGTCAGTCGCAGGACAGAGTGACTCAAGGTTGTGGCCACAGGCTCAGTGGGGAGGGCTTGCCCAGGCGTCCAGCCCCGTGCCAGGCCTCCAGGCCAGCTGGGGTACCACTAAGGAGGGGACGAGCCTAGAGCTTGTGGCTGCCAGTGGGCATCCATGGCTCAGAGCTCTGGGGTCCCCCCCCATTGCCCTTGCCCTCAGCCTGGTGGAGGGGCACACCTGCCCCAGGTGCCTAGCCCAGTGGGGCTCCCCCACGGTAGACTTTGTGATCTCGATATATCCTGGCGGGGGGAGCAGCCACAGTAAGTCACATTCCCCCCTGTGTTCTCCAGGATGCCCCTGCGGGGGCAGCAGGAGTGGGGGCAGGGGCTGATATGCTTGGGCCCCCAACAGGCAGGCCCGCCGAGGCAGGCAGCTGGCCTCCAAGTAGAGGGACATTGGTGGGTGGCGAAGGCGATGTGTCCTCGTTCTGCAGCCATGTGGGCTGCTGCTTCCAGGACAAGCTCCCAGACCCCAGAGCCCTGTCCGCTCGGTGCCCGGTCCTCGCCTATGCACTTCCCTCTGCCTGAAGCTTTTAGAACTTTGACCTGGAGGATCTGCAAGATGGGCCGTCCAGACACGGCTGCATCCTTGGGGGCATGATGGGTGCGGGGTGCCAGGACCGTCAGGCTGACCGGGGAGTGACCGCCGGCCCTGTGCCCTCAGGGTGATGCGGGCAGCTGAAGAGACAACATCCAACAACGTCTTCCCCTTCAAGATTGTCCACATCAGCAAGAAGCACCGCACCTGGTTCTTCTCGGCCTCCTCTGAGGACGAGCGCAAGGTGAGCCTGCCTTCGGGGGCGGGGTCTGACAGGGCCACCGTCCAGACGCTGAGGGGATGTGGTGGGGACATGTTGCCCCTCCTCAAGCTGTGGCCTGGTACCAGCACCCCACACTCAGGAGGCGTCTTGGAAAGAGCTCTGAATGGGCTACAGCAGGGCCAGAGCCCCCAGAAGGCCACGGGGGTCGTCTTGTAGGCCAGCCTGGGGAGGGGGTGGGTGGAGCTCTGCCCCAGGCCGCACGCACCCACGGGCCGCAGGCACCCACCACACCCCCACTGCCCCACAGAGCTGGATGGCTTTGCTGCGCAAGGAGATCGGCCACTTTCATGAGAAGAAGGAGTTGCCCCTGGACACTAGGTGGGCCTGGGCAGGGGAGGGGGGCCTGGGCTTGACATGTGTGCCTGCCTCCCACCTCTGGGGGCTTGGCCCAGGGCATGTGTCCGTGTGTGTGCATGTGCGTGT